>MJUU01055672.1:2652-48431 GCA_002080025.1 Modiolus philippinarum | reverse complement strand
CAAATTCAATGTTAACATATTTTCGTTTTTCGGCTCAAAATCATTCATATATTAGTATTTGTTGTAATAATTGCTCATATTTCAACCAAAACAAAAATAAATAGAACAAACACTGTAAATTTATTCCGTCAAGAAATATTTAAGATATAATTAATGGAGACCGTGGTATGTCACACATTTTATTAAGATCGATGCATTGTATAGGTAGCGAGAGGGGGGGGGGATTCGCGGATTTGAACGAGTGAAGTAAAATATCGAGATACTACGGCTTCCGAAAATTAATTCTGCTTAATACTTCGACTTTTTGTTATACATTCACGAACATGAACGTCTGAAATTCAGGTTATATGACAAATTTTCACTTCCCAATAAAAACGGAATATAGGACATTTTGTTTCTGATACGGACTTTATCACGACCAGTATCATGTGAGCCCGTTGGGGCGAACTTGATGCGTTACGCCGTGATAAAGTCCGTATTAAAAACAAAATGTCCTATATTTCTTTTATCGGTAATTCAGGAAATGATAAATAAAACTACATATTAAGTGGAAAAACCTGAAATTTCTATTTTAGCACAGTTAATCTATTGTTTATCGCAATATTTTTACGGATTCTTCATTCATGAACACGACAAATAGTACAAAATATGACGTCTGCATAGCAACCCGCACGTGACGCCTTCACAGTGACCTAATAATTTCGTGATAATTTCTCAACAGCAAGACACCGATTGCGCATTTGCGGGATCACTCATTATTTTAGCCAAACAAGGAGTAATCTGGTACAAAACTGGTTCCAAGACGCTGATAGACGAAGATAGTAATTCCTCATTTCCATTCAAGTTTCGTTTTTTGTGGGTTGGAAATGTTCCTCGTGGATTTCATTGTCAGTTGAAAACGACGTTTTACCTATATGTTGAATAACAACGTAAGATTCGTTGGTAGAAAATATCTGTCCCTTGCTCCAACGTTGGATTACGCCATTTTTCCTCCGGTTGACCCCAGATGACCTCGTCGAAATGAAGAGTCAAATCCGGAATGGAAAAGATATGCAATCCATGTATATACCTACCTCCCCAGCTAAGGATTGTTGATTTTACAATTGATTCGTTACTGAAGACTTTGTAATTCATACAGTGACTTTGTGGGAAGAGCAAAAGCACTGTCACAAAAACTGTGAGTCAGGGCAATGTTCAGCCGCCGTTGTTCCTTTCGTCCCTTCAGAAATTCTATGTCCGTCATGACGAAATCAAAGATAAATATGAAATGTCGGTGTCACAAATGAAAACTGATATTTTCCGCTAGGTTACGTCTTCCCCGGATTTGACATTACCGATTCTTTCTTTACCCTGGATTGACTCATTGACAGTGCTGTATACAGAGCAGGACATGTTTACCCTTCCTAATAAATAGCACCTGATGTCACTCTTTGAGAGTTCCACCTGTATTTGTAGTGTTTATGTTTTGTGGTTATGTAGCGCCTTTGGTCTTCAGTCTTCTGGTGTTGTCAATTTTGTCTTGTCTCTGGACTTTGATTTATGTAATCTTGTTCTTTTCCTTCGGTATTCTAGTGACGTTGTTTCCGATTCTTATATGGAAAATACACCATTTTGTATTTCAACTGACCTCTAGATACAGCAATTATACGGCAACAATCGTGAAGTGTTCGTTACAAAATATAACTTTCTTTCAAAACTCACTTTGGTTTTGGTAGTTATTCCATAAATATTTGAATATCATAGCCAGATAAGATAACCCATATGGTTTATTCGAAAAAACAGATCTAAGATCACTTGAAATATTTGTAGAAGTCGAGCGACGACAAATCCTTCCAAAGATCTCTAATTTTGAGTCAATTTTGCTGATTATTGTATGGATAATCTGATTTTTCATTCGTGTTTAAGATACCAAAGAAGTACTTCTGCAAACAAGCAACGAACAAAATAGCGTGGCTAAAAAATAATGAAATACCGAAGTTACTGTTTATTTTGTTTCTTCATATACTCATTTCGACTCATTATGTCTCTTCAGTGCAGATAAAATCATAACGTTAACCAGAATACGTGTAAAACTGATAGAAAACAAATGACCAATAGGATCCAAATAGAAATTTATACAAAATTTGGTAAAAACTCACTATATTAATACTAAAAGACTTTGTACCTAGCACACTGAAGTAATCAAGCTGTGTTTTAATATATCATCATATATAAATGTTCATGCATATACACCTATTCCGTATGTCATAAATTGTGATAAAGAATTAATTAAAGGAATATTAAGACAATCATAATAAATCTTCATTTTCAACAACGTAAGGAGCGAACTGACTAACATATGTTATATAATATTAAGACATCTTCTGTCTGATTGGCTGTGACCATCTGAAATAGGCATCATTTTAATGAGACAAAATATGCACAAAAAAAACAAAACATCTATATAAGCAATAAATGGAGATTGAGTAAATGCATATGAAACAAAGTCTCTACTTAAAACAAAGCGATGGAGCAACGTTATTATTGTTGTTCTTCATCTTGAAACCACTATGAGGCCTTCAAAACTGAGCTTTAATCATATCTCAGAGGTAAGTCAAGACCTCCCCTTCCACAAGTTTGAGCGTAATTTATTGCTAGTTCTCGACCAACGCTAAATCAATGTTTTATTTACTTAGAAATGTGTGATTCTCAACAAACATAAATTAAGTGGTAAATATGAAAAATGGAAATGGGGTAAATGTCAAGGAGACAACATTCCATATCCAGGTTAAAACGACTCAAAACAAAGCATCTTGGGGTCACTGTATGGTCTTCAACACAGTGAAGAACCTAACACCATATAGCAAGCCCTAGGTAAAAAAGTGATTAAATCAATGGAAACAACGTGTGCCTACAATTCCTGTCATCAATTGCACAACAAAAAATCTAATTAAAGATAACAACAACATATAGACAATACTCATACAGTCAATTGCAAGAAAACTTGACAAATAAAATCATGAAAGATATATGTATCTGGAAACAAATAGGGAAGAAGAAAGTACCTTATACAAACTAGTAATACCATAATTACAGATCATGGCTGTCTAAAGTGCAGCTAAAGTGAAACCATTACGAAATCTCTTGACTTTTAAGACATAAATGTCTCTTTTTGGTATGAGCAAAGCAAATATTTATACCACGATACCCCGCAATCGAAGTAAACACGTTAAAAATTATACAACCAAGGTAGTAAAAGTTAATGAAATTTGATTAGATGGTATCTCTCAACAACAAATGAAATACACCACTAATGTGTATTGCTATGTACCTAAAATTCAAGAGCAAATATTTCTGTTAACAATTTTTTATCTTGAAATTTTTACACATTGTTTCTCCATTAACTGAGATAAAAAAAAATTCAATTTCCTTTTCCAAAAATACCTCTCTTTCATCCAAAAATGAAAAAAAAATGAAATTTGAAACTTCCTCCCTGAAAGACGTGGTAAATAATACTGGTTTTTGGTATCTGTTGACAAGCAGCTTCCGAACAACCCCATTCTTAAAATGTTAATTATTTGTACTTTGTTGTCACACCCATTCGCTTAAACCCCATACAGTTACTTCAAAGGGAGGAATATTTTGACACTAATTTCTTGTTTGTTTTCGACAATGCATAAAAAGAATAGAAATGGCTGAAATATGAACCAGCATTTTTCAAATTGTGCCTTTCTGATGATGTTATTTTAATTAGTATATACATGTATTTCTTTTGATATATAATAAATGATAAACTAGCTTTAATTCACCAAAGATTATAAAAAAACTAATATTACTATGTATTTGGTATCCTGTGTCGGCAAAACGCATCCGCTTGCACTGAGGTTTTAATTTGAACTAAATTTTAAACTTCCTTCTCAAGAAGCCTTTTAAAATTTTCAAACAAGTTGAGATTCTTGTCGAACTGCGATAAAAGGTAAAACAATAAATATATACAGTAACATATTTTATCAAAATGTAGATGTAAAAATATGATTAAAATACAAAAGATAGAGTTGGGGATGGGCCAGGATCATCGACATTCCACCTGTGACGTAACACTTCACATCTTAGCCATTTGGTTTCTTTTCCACGGCACTTTGAAGACATCAATGTCGAAGATTTTGATAGAAGAAATAGAAGAAATTCACAACAACTACTGTTATGTTATTTATGAGAAGTAATTTGTATTGAAAGCATGGAATTCTGAGTTTGTATTTGGTTCTGTCCCGGGGGTATTGTAGTTGAATGCAGTAGCAATGTGAGCTAAGAACTGGAAAAGAAAATACTAAGAGTGCTTTTATCTCTAGTTTTCAAATATACAATTGAGATATATGCTACTCTTTATTTAAATGTTGTTCTAGTTAAGGATAGCATTTTTGGTTACATAAAGCGTTTTTTGTTTTTGTTTTTGTTTGTTTGTTTGTTTGTTTTTATTTATTTGTTTGGTTTATTTTTATCATTTTGGTCACAAAATATCAATAAGCTGTTGCTAACGTTCTTTATAAAGAGAGGTGATTAACTTTCATATCAAAGTATCAACGCTGATCAGTAATACTAGGATTAAGGTTGTTCCGGAAGAATTGAAAATTTAGCAAAAAGCAAAAAAAGTACTTTAAACGTATCGTTGAGTCGAATATATCTGTAACGTGAAGTAAAACACTTATCGGTCAATCTAAAGGACCAATCAAAAAGCCTGTGCTATTGAAATGACAGTGAAAGTTCAAAGTACAAAGATCCAAATTGCAACAACATTTTTTTTATTAAAGGTCTAAAAAGTAACAAGCGAACATTTTTAATACTGCACTGTATAAAAATTATATTTTTTGCTTATTTCACCATATTTGTTTTTTAGCCTGCCTTTCATGTAGCGTTTTCGAAGAGTTAATTTTCTGTTATAGAGACATTCAGGGGTTTTTACCGCATTGGTAATACATGTGTTAATGACAAATTGAATACAGAAAACGTTTTGAAAATAGGAATTACTGTAAGCTTTATCTCAATTCTTCTCTACATTAAACAGACGCATAAAATATTTCAATAACAGATGATAATTTAAATAACCAAATGCCAAAGTTATGATAAATTTAGTGAGAGCGGACTTTATCCTGACATTCTAAGACCCTCCAACACAGTCAAAGCTAAACACCCGAAAGATTGATAGAAAGTGATACAGATTAGGTTACAAATAAATGAAAATTGAAAGCCAGGATCAGTAAAGGAGAGAACTTTGAACGATTTGGTTTTTAACAAATTTTACCATTTTTTCGGATATTTTAAGTTCCGAAATATTTTGTTTTCTCTTTTTTCCAAATTGGTTAATATATATACCACAATAGCATACATTCACAAAAACAAAAGACAACCAATGTACATTTTGATGGAAGTATTATCAACGTCTTTCTGAGAAGGTTGTATATGAAGTAAACTAGTATTCAAAATATTAATCCTAAGTGATTGCAATTATGGAACCAAAACGACTAAATTGACGCATATCTGAGTTGTTAAAATATAAGTCTAAACATTGTCTCGCAGTCGAAAAAATATAAAGAGTAATTACGAGAAATCATCATCTATCTTAATATTTCAGCAGAATGCAGACGAAGTCAACAACTTGTTCGGTTAGATTTGAACATTCACTTTAATTGTATTGTTGTCTGAATTTTATACTAAAATTCAAACATCAGTATTTCTTAAAAAAAAAGTGAATAAATTTTACATCGCAATTGTTTATCAGTTCGAGGTCTTTATGTTATCCCTTTCGGGCCATTATGTGTTAAGGAAGTAGATCTCTTCTTAAAGTTGCAAATTTCAAATTGATGTTTCTGACAAGAGAATATATCTATTTTTTCAAATCACATATTACATTACAGTACATAAATAATCTAAACGCTTGCAGTTTAATTATAACGTTTGAAAAATGTGAGTAAATGGCGGTTAAAGTGGACTCTGATGGATACCTATCATTATAGATGAATAAAATATGCGTTTGATATCCTTTAAAATTTGTGCACTGATTATTAAGAACTAATGAATACGTGTGCAAAATTTAAATTTCATTACCGCTGTTCATTTCCCACAGAAAGCTCAAAATTAACTTGATTCTGAAAAACACGCGCTCTTTTTTTAGCATAACAGCACACCTCATGAAGTCAGACATATGTGAGGCCTAAATAGGCAACCTTGATTACTTTTTGGTACGCTTTGGTTACATAATAGAATTAAAAGGTAAAAATAATAGAGTACTGTACTGAATTAATACGAATCCCGAAATAGCCGAATTGATTTCGTTTAATTTTATCATACTGATATACAAATGTAGTGATATATACCTGAACGAACGTTACTATGAACAATTTACAGAGTGTTTCTTAAATATGGCTGATGAAGAAAAGTGCCTTTCATGTACTTGTAGAGACATTGACTCATGTGCATTTACTCCATATCCTTTCATTGTTTATTAAATCAGGACATGCTTACCCTTCTGCAGCACCTCATTACATTCCTGCTTTTAAGAGTTCACAATGTTAGTGCTTTTTTGTGGCGTTTGTATTGTGTACTGTTTAATTTGTCCTCGTCATTTATGCTGTCCCTTATTTTGCAATGTATTCTTTTTTTTCTGTCTTTTGGGGGATAAATTTTGCACTTTAACTTATAAAATAATTGGATGTTATTGCTACTTGTATTAAATTTCGGATTGTTTCCAACTTGGCAAGTTTTTCTATAATTCTTTAGATACCTTCAATTAATGTTGAACGATTATTCGTGTTTGATTGACTACATATAATAAAAATATATCAGACAACACACATTAAAATAGTGTCCTTGTAACATATTTGTCATTAAAATGAATACATGTATAACAAACGTGTCAGTAATATGTCGTAGACGACAAAAGCAGTAGAATACCGAATGAACAAAGAACAGGATAACATAAATCAAAGTGCAGAGACAAGGCAAAAGTAAGAAGACCACAAGGCGGAAGACCAAAGACGCTACACAACCACAAAATGCAACAATGAAAACTAAAGCACTAACAGTGTGAACGCTTAAAGAGTGACATCAGGTGCTCTAGAAGGGCAAGCTTGTCCTGCCCTGTACACATCATCCGCAACAAAGTCAGTGAGCCAAGTATTGGTTTGGAATATCTGTTTTGTAACTGATTGTAAATGTCATAAAAACTGAGGGTGACATCAGGTGTTCTGGAAGGGTAGGCATGTCCTGCTCTGTACACAACACCCGTCAAACTGTCATTGGGACAATCCATTGTAAAATTAGAATCGGTAATGTCAAATCCGAGAAGACGTAATCTGGCTGAAAATGTCAGTTTCCATTTCTTCCTATGATGTGGTGGTAAAGGCCATAGAATTTCTGAAGGGACGAAAGTACAACGGCTGGACGTAGTCTTGACTCGGCAGTTTTTTTGTGACAGTGCTTTTGCTCTTTCCAAAGTCACTGTATGAACTACAAGTTCTACAGTAACGAATTAACTGTTAAATATATTGAGTTATCTTAGTCATAAAAATGCAAAACCGTTTCCCTAGACAATGATGCAGGTGTTAATTTCATCAACATCCTGTTGCACTATTTCGAGAAACTGACATGAGACATTTACATGATTGACCAATCGCCAACTGAGATCAAATAATAACCATGTTGATTTATCATTTCAATAACCAACTAGTCAGGAGGTGTTTATATTTGCTAGAAATGAGGGAAATACAGCTTTTCTACATAACAATTACAAACTTTCATTTACAAAGGAGAATAGAGTGTCAAAGAAAAGTGTAGAAATGGATATTTTGAATCCTTATTTCTACACCAAGACAATTTACAATATTCTCTGACCCTTTAAAAATACAGAGAGGGAGTTTCCCTCGTTTTCAGTAAGTGCAGACTGAAAACAAAAAAAACATTAGAATAATAAAACTCAAACCAAAAAATGCATGGATATTCCACGGAACACATGTGTCGCCTGAACTATATATATTTGAGAATTTCTGTGTTTGAAATAGAATTACATGTACTAAGTCAATGTTGCACATCTACATTATATACTGAAGCATGCATTCCTCCAAGTTTAATACAAAAACACCAAGCTGTTTATGAGGAGTTGAGGATAATTGAGGCATACCTTAAGACTCGATAACCTAAATTGAAAGTTCAATGATGATATGGAATTCTGGAATCAAATGAAAAGAAAAAAAAAAACAGAATGCATGACGCATATCTGCAATATACACTGAAATAGTCATACAAATTTGGTTGAAAATATAAAGCTGTTTAGGAGGAGTTGTAGATAATGGAGACACATCCTAGACTCCAATAAGCTAAAATGAAAAAGTCCAAAATTAGCATACTAGTAATATTTATAAAAAAAACAAAAGTAAAGAAAAACAAAATGCATGGTGCAAATCTTCAATATATACTAAAGCATTACTGCAAGTAAGGTTGAAAAATACAAAGCCTTTAAAGAGGAGTTGCGGTTAATGGAGACAAGCCTTAAAGACTCCAATACTAGTAAGCTAAAATGACAAAGCCCAAAAACCAATATCAAACCTGGAAAACAAATTTAAAGAAAAACAAAATGCATTGTGCACATGTTCAACCTATACTTAAGCATTCCTGCAAGTTTGGTTGGAAAATACAAAGCCGTTGAGGAAAAGTTGTGGATAATAGAGATGTACCCTCAAGACTGCAATAAGCTAAAATGACAAAATCCAAAAAAAAAAAAAAAAACACCGTAAAATCTGGAAAAGCAATATTAAAAAAAAACAATTGCATGGTGCACATCTCCAACATATACTAAAACATTCCTGCAAGTTTGGTTGGAAAATACAAGCCGTTTAAGATGCGGATAATGGAGACGTACCCTCAAGACTCCAACAATCTAAAATAAAAACCATCGTAAAATCTGGAAAAAGCAATATTAAAAAAACAAAATGCATGGTGCACATCTTCAACTCCTGCAAGTTTGGTCCGAAAACGGAGTAAAATCTGGAAAGAACACAATTAAAGAAAAACAAAATGCATGGTGCACATCTTCACTATATACTGAAGCATTCCCGTAAGTTTGGTTGAAAAGTGCCAAGCGGTTTAGGGAAAAATTCGGATAATGCTTAAAATTTTTGAGCCATACAGACGGACAGACAGACGGACACAAGACGACAGATAGTGATACCTATGTGTCGATCCTGCACTAGGTGCAGGCGACACAACAAAAAACCTATATTCATATGATTCATCTTCAGGACATATGCAAATATCCTCAAAAACTTTCAATTAAAATGTATTAGGATTCTTCATCGCAATAAAGGGACAAGGACGGACGAACTATCCCAAAGCACTCATTGCATATTGTCGATCCAAAACTGCTTAATTCTGTCCTAAGACATCATACTTTGCTGATTTTTGGATCTTTGAAAACAATTGCTTAAAAAATGGTCTTGATTCATGTGGGGTAGACACAAATGTTTTCAAATAACCGACTTAATTTGCGCCCTGTATTTGTCTATGTTTTGTATTTGTCCTTTTGATAAGGGCACTAATGATTTTTGAGTGCAACGGATGACATTGAGTGTAAGAGCGCTTTGCCAGCTAATTTTATGACTGTTGACGATAATGCATCCATAGGCTATATATAAGTCAAGTAATATTATTTGTTAATTATTAATGAAATCCGTTCAAAACAACGGCAGTAGAATACCGAAGGAACAAGGGAAGCGAAGACCACAAAAATCGAAATCCAAAGACATGGCAAAAACGGCAACAGAGAAAAACAAAGACACAACAAGGACATGAGACAGGTACAATGCACGGAAATAAAAAGACGACACCAAACACTAAGGCACTCATAGTGTGAACTCCCATGAAAACCGGGAGTGACATCAGGTGCTCCGGAATGGTAAGCATGTCCTGCTCCACTAGCGACACCCGTCATACGATTAGTGAAGTATATATTGTTTTGAAAGTTCTGATATGTAGCTGTGCTTGGGCCGTTTTGATGCTACTATGAGGTATAGGCAAAGGTCATTGTTGAAGACCTCGTGATGACTTCAAGATGAAGAACAGTAATAAAAGCTTTGTTCCATATCTTGGTTTTACCATGCATTTATAACGACATTGTCTCATAAGCATTTAGTGTGTTAATTTGTGAAATAAGACGAACCGACAAGATATCGGATTCATCTTCTTCTTTCGATTCGCAGATTTTGAAAAGACTACATGTATTTAAAGTGTTGAAATGGGTTTTACTTAAAAGTTTATCAAACTTATTCTATACATTTTACAGACGCATGAATCAAATTTAATTTGATATTAATAAGATCAACCAAATACCGAAGTTACTGTAAATATAGTTTATGCAGATGGACATCCCGACAATCTTGTCCCTTTCAGAACAGACCAAACCAGAACACCCGAAAGTGTATAAAAAATGATAGAGGAGAAGTAAAAAATAGATGTAAATGGAAAGCCAAATTTTTTTTTAAATCAGCAGAGGACAGAGGTCTGCACAAGGATGATACTTCTTAGTTTTAAACAAATTTAACTCAATATTTCAATATTGCATGTTTCCAAATATCATTGTCTTTTGTTCTTCTTTCCAAATTAGTCTCAATATACCACAATAGCATATATTATCGAGGACAACAAAGACATACAATGTACATACCGATATTGGAAGTATTATCAACGTTCTTCTCTAAATGGTGGCATCAAGTAAACTAGTATTCAAAACATTAATTCTAATGTTGCAATTATGCAACACAGTGACTAATTTGATGATGTTTTGACGCATATTTGAGTAGAAAAAAATATCAAAATTGTCTCGAATGTCAGAAATAGGAATAAACATTTAATTTGTAATTACTAAGTAATCATTATCTATCTCAATATTTCACCAGGATACTGTTAAAGTACATGTACGAGGTAATTAACTTGTTTGATGCGATTTATTGTTCAGTGTTTGTCAAATGGTATATGGGGACATATATCAATTTATGGACCGGGAAGTCACCCCCGAGAATAGTATATTGACCGAAGCATAGCCGAAGCATAGTATATTGGGGGTGACCGGGTACTGCCATTTGGCCAGAATGTCATGAACTAATTGATGTATTATACTGAACTCTAGAAATGTATACACCAATCATTCATTTTTTATTATGGATGATAGAAATAAACATCTTTGAAATAAAATTTTAGAAAAAAACCTTTGGCGGTCTTTAATTACAGAAATTGTGGCCGCCCCTAAAAATATCTAATCTTTGCCTCGTTATTTGTCTTGTGAGTGATGGCTATGAATTCAATTAACTCCAATTAAAACCATTTAAACGTACAACAGCAGAGCAATTGTTAACTTTACGTTTTGAAATGTTGTTGCACTAGATATAGGCGATTTATATATCCGACCAACCGTTTCTATGAACAATTTACAGGAAGTGTGTTTCTAAAATATGACTGATAAATTAGAAGCCCACCTAATTTGTATGTTAAGAAGGAAGATAATTCCGAGCAATGACTTCAAGGACTTCTCTGTATCGTTAGGGACGCTTGACCCAAAGTTGATTGTTTCGTTTAGTATTGGCTTACAGCTAGATATAAACCTATATTCATATGTGTAGAAGTCTTTTTTTATAGTGTATACTATTTTATGACCATATTCGTTCAGCTTAGTTTAACTAAGGGATGCCTTTCTTGTAAATTTATTAAAATGTGAAGTAATTTACAACCAAATTTTGCCTGTATGAGTATCTGATTTTGATGATTGCGTCGATAACAGCCATATAAAGAATAGAATATTGAAGCACTCCGGTAAGGATTATGTTTGAAAAGGCCCTCAAGAGATTGTATCGCTCACCTAGACCATGCCTCATGACGCCATACGGTTCAGCACCTTGAATGGGGTATGAACATTATCCACATTATATTTCCCAAAGAGGACCACCAATGTACCATTATTGTGGCCAAGTTAGCTTGACATAATTACAAGAATATTTCTGAATGTATTTTTGACACCGGATCATATGTTAAACTATGTTAACCACTAGCAGTCATCTTAGATGAGACAAGCTAGTTCAGAAGGAAGAGAAAAATGCAGGCAGATCTTTGTTTTTCATTACATAGATATTTTAACAATCCTCGATTTAAGGATTATCGTCATCTGAACCACCCAAATGAACTGGAAAGAGACCGCTGATAATGAACGAATAAAGGGAGTAAATGTGCATGGGACAAAATCCCTATAAATACATGGTAAGCTTAACAAGTGGAACAACGCTTCCATTGTTGTTCTTCATCTTGAAGTCACAATGAGGCCTTCAACAAAGAGCAAACACTCCTACCTAGTAAGATCAAGACGGCCACTAGCACCAGTTTGGGCGACATTCGCTTGCTAAATGTTGAACAACGCAACACCCATGTATTACCTCTTGTCATGGATGCGGGGTCGTCAACTAGCATAATATAAGCCAATATTAGTTTCAAATATTGACTTTTATCTTTATAATGTCAACTCGGGACTCACACATTCTAAGCTTTGTGACAAACGTGATGATTTTGACTTTCCTATTGTAAACTTTTTTTAATTTCAGTATTAATATATCCACATCTCTAGTGTCTGGTTACTGTCGTTGTTTTGTGAAAATGTAAAGTAATTTCCAACGAAATTTTGAAAGAATATGAGTTTAATGATTGCTTCGATTGGAGCTATATTGAAAAAAAGTACGTTCATGCAGCCCGTCTGTTTAGAATTAATTCATAAGAGGCTCAAGAGACTGTATCGCTCACGTTGAACGCGCCCCGAGAGGCCATACGGTCCAAACTTATAATTGGTTCAAAGCCTTGAATGATGTATGAACATTATCCTCATATTTTTCTAAATATGACCCCAATGTACTATTGTGGCCAAGACTGCTTGTAATTGTTCTTTAAAATTCTGAAAAGAATTCTGAATCCATGTCTGACATTGGATTTATTATTTTCTACGCTAAACACTAGCAGCCAACTTGAATGAGATACGCTAATTCAGAAGAAAGGAAAAAATAAAGACAGGTCTTTTAATTTAATTCTCCATTACATAGATATCTTATCTATAACAAATTCTCGATCCGACATCAGTTTCATCTAGAGACCTTAATTTAAAAATGACAACTAGGGACTCTTCAAATCTGAACTTTGTGATAAACGTGATGATTTTGACTTTCCTATTGTTAATGTTACATTTTTTCAGTAGTGCTATAAACAAATCTTTGGCATATTGTTTTTACATTTCACAGCTTTTTCTGTTATCGTCGAGCATCTATTTTGTCAACAGAGCAAATTTGCAATATATCAGTTTCTTGGTTCATTGTGGCATGTGATTGTGGTTTTCGCCGATTAAAGGTATTTCCTGTTATCCTTTTTATTCTATATATAAAAAACGGCTAAGCCAGGGTTATGGTCAATCACTGTTACTTGTGTCACTCAAAAAATGTTTTATTGTCATCACGGATTGACAGATCGTTATAATAGTCTATATCACAATTGCACATGGATATGTTTTAATAGACCCAGATTACTTACCGAATTTGACTTTTCATCGGAATTTTTACTCACAGTATGGCATGAAGCAGGTCATACCGATAGACACTCCTATTTTTCACACTGTGAGTTCTTTTGTTGTTTGTACTTATTGTTTCTTCCTAGTAATGTTTGTTGTCTCTGTACTCTGATCCTAATATTATGTTTTTAATTTTTTTGATATTGGAATTTCCGCTTTCCTCCTTCTTGCTTCTGTATTTGTTTACCAATGTATTGCCATACATTCTGGATTCTTTCATATTTTGTTAGAAATTTTGACCGTATAATGCATCGGCAAACGAGTACCGAAGCAAGAACGAGGAAAGGGGAAATTCTAAAATCATAAATCCAAAATCACGGCAATTCACAGCAACACGAATTGAGACAGTATGACAACGACATAACAAACAAACAAAAATGAACAAAAACGCCACAAAACTAAAGCACTTAGTGTCTAGCAGTGTGAACCCTATAAAAACTGAGGTATCATCAGGTGCTCCGGAAGGGTAAGCATGATCTGCTCCACGCGTGGCACCCGTCACACTGCCGGTTTTATCACAGTCGGTGTTAGGCAGTCCGGTAACGAACTCGGATCTACCCAAAGATATCTGTTCTCATTTGTGAAATGTGAATATAATAACTAATTATATAATTATTTCATTGTTACTGATGCAAATATTAAATATAGGATTGTATCCGACTTGACGAATACATGTATTTGTATAATTGTTCAGTTACCTTAAATAATCAAGATAATCAAATACAAATATCAGTACTGGATGATTAATCACAATAATAATAAATTATCAGTAACAACATAAAAATATTGTCCTTGTAACATATTTGTCATTGAAAATGAATACAGGTATAACTTACATGTCAGTTTTATTATATACTAGGCAAAAAAAAGAAACGTTACACTTCCGTGTATTTGCAACGGACTTGGAATTTGGTGTCTCATATCTTTTTTTTGAAAAATCGAAACGACTGGAAATTTTCACAGAATGTTTGTTTAACCCTACGCTTTAGTTTTGTGCAAAAAAAAACGAAAATTAATTTTCAGTTTTTTAGATTCCAAAAAGTGCTTTTTTACCCCAAAATTGAAAGACATTAATTGCAACAGAAATTGACAAGCATAAACATTACCTCGTTAAATATTGAATCCTTTACAAAGTAAGATATATAGTCTCTAACATTGTTTCCAGTTTATTACGTATATTTCTCACATTGAGATAGTTAAATTTTCACATTTTAAAGTTCGAGGTTTATCCGAGAACTTTAAAATGTGAAAATTTAACTATCGAGATGTGAGAAATTATCGTAATAAACCGGAAAACAATGTTAGAGATTTTTTCTCTAATTCCTACTCAATTTATTTGACGTAAAGCGATCTCCGTAGTCTACAGTCTCAAGTATGCCGCCATTTTGTTGCTATAATCGTTGCTATGTGTATCATTGCGCCTTTCATTGAAAGGGGTGTTGAGTGTAATATTTTTGATAAAAAATGTCATATTATCAATAAATTCAGTTATCTTAGTCATAAAATGTAAAAATCAATTCACTAGACAATGATGCAGGTGTTAATTTCATCAACATCCGGTTGCACTATTTCTAGAAACTGTCACGAGACAACCAATCAGCAAGTCTAAACATGTTGATTATTAAGTTCATCTAACATCATTTGGGAAGTATTTATTTTGAACAAGAATTAGAGAAAACAAAATAACGCACATTTAAAAAATGTATTGCTCTTTTGATTCCATTTTTGGGACACCCGTTTTCCAGTCTTCCAAACTGAAGTTGCCAATAAAACATTGCAAATGCCTGCAAAATGAAAAAAAAAGCTCGAATGGTTTCCTTTTTAACACAAAGATTAAAATTTTATAAAAGAATAAAGTCAGAGATACGTACAAATTACAATAGACAATATTGAAGGAGTGTAACGTTTCTTTTTTTGGTCAGTATATTTTAGATGAAAGACATGAGAAGTACTTTAAAAACAATAGCACTGCAATTAAGACATTAGAGTGATGCCGGTATAAGAAAAAGATATAATTTTTTTAAAATCAAAATCTATTATTCGCTTGGAGAAAAGAAATTCAAGTTTTGAAATATGATTAACATCAAGGCATTGAGGGTTTCAATTCATTTTAAAAAATCTTAAATCACACATTTTGAATTCATATTGATCCAAATATTGTCAATTCATACAATGTTTAACGCCTAGAGTCTTTGACATGTTAAATAAGTTTGATAATTAAGAAATGCAGTCGAAATTCCACATTTTGTTACTCAACTGTAGAGAATAAACAGCTTTTCTAAGTCAAACTTATAAACTTTTATTTAGAAGGAAGAAGTTAGTGTCACAGAAAAAGTATAAAAATGGATATCTTTGGATCTTAGTTTCTATGGAAACCATAGAAAAAATATATTATTAGTGTATACTGATAATAAAATTATAAACAAATCAAGCAAAAAGGACCTATGCAAATATTCTTTAATAATGTTTAAACCTTTAATCGAAAACTGTATTAGAATTCTCCGTTGCAATTAAGGGATATTGATTGAAAGACTGTCACAAAACAATCATTTACATATCGTCAACCCCAAAACTTTCCAATCCTTCGCGTAGTTCCGCGTTTGAAATTCTTAGAAAACATACTTTCTCCATTTTATGGATCTTTGAAAATTATTCAAAACATTTTGTCCGGGGTCACGTGAGGTAGACATGCTTATTAAATCGGTTCACTCATTTGCGCCCTTTTGCATATCATTTGCGCTCATTTGTGCACATTTTTTTTTATTTCATTTGCACAGTATGACCAATCTCCGGCATATTAGGTTTACATTTCACAGCTTTTTTGCTGGTATCTTCGTGCATGTAATTTGCACAACAAATTCCCCAAGAGAGCTAAATCACTTCTCAAAAATTACTTTTAATCACTTTTATTATTGCACCTTGAAAAATTCTATTGTCGTCATCACAGTTTGACAGGTCACTGTCTATCAGAAGTAAAGATGGACAAAGTTCAGTAGATGTCGATTTATTAACACGTACCGAATTTGACTTCTTATCGGACCTTTTAGCGACATTATAACGGGTGCTACATGTGAAGCAGGAATATCCTTCCCGAGCACCTGATAACATTCTGTTTTAAGAGTTGACACTGTTAGTTCTTTTGTTATTTTTTGTTTGTAGTATGTACTGATTCTTTCGTCATTTCATATATGTTATCTCAGTTTGTCTGATCCTCATATTAAGTTTTTGGATTTTTATATTGGAATTTCCGCTTGTCTGGTTTTTGCTTTGGTATTCGTTTACGATTTACTGCCATGCATTCTGGTAGCCTTCATTTTGAACACCTGATGTCACTCCCGGTTTTCATGGGAGTTCACACTATGAGTGCCTTAGTTTTTAATGTCGTCTTTTTATTTCCGTGCATTGTAGCTGTCTGACGTCCTTGTTTTGTCTGTTTTTCTCTGTTGCCGTTTTTGCCATGTCTTCGGATTCCGATTTTTGTAGTCTTCACTTCCCTTGTTCCTTCGCTATTCTACTGCCGTTGTTTGATGAGAATTTTTTGAAAGTATTTATAACTTATCAGATATATGAATTTTATTAATGTAATAAACAATGAAAGGATATGGAGTAAATGTACATTATATAAGACAAGGTCTCTACAAAAAGATGGTAGAACCAAGCAAAGAGGAACAAGTGTTAAATACAGGATTGTTTCCGACTTGACGAATATTTGTATAATTGTTCCGATACCTTAATTAATTAAATACACGAAGTATGAGATGAAAATTAGTGCTGGACGATTTATCACATTTGATTGACTACATTTAATAAAAATATACCATAAACTACACAAAAATATTGTCCTTGTAAAATATTTGTCATTAAAAGTAAATACAGATATAATTTACATGTCAGTTATTTGTCGTACAGGAAAAACACGAGAGAGCCTTAAGCATGTAGTAAGGTGAAAGTTTAAAAATCTACGATTTTAAATTGATACCCTACGTGGAAAGAGCATTGTTAAAGGAATAGAGTAAGCTAAAAATATTGATAGGTTATGGGCCTTGTTTTCAATTATTTGGTTTTAATGCTGCTGATGAGAGGTTACTCCTTGAAACACGTATACAGCATAACGAAATTTACTGTTTTTTTTATGCAATTTCTGTATTTGTTTTTGTATTTTGAACCATTGGGTCGATGCCACTGCTGGTGGACCAGAGGTCCCCGAGGGTATTCACCAGCCCGATAGTCAGACTTGTCTGACATGAAAATTTTACCTTGCGTTTTATAGAATTTGACTTTTTTGATCAAAATTCTAACCCCTTCAAAATATCGAGGCTTCATTCCGTGTATGGCACTCGGTAGATGTTCTTGGTACTGGATTTGGCTTCTTATTTCGATTTATTTGGTAATGAGTACTTCTTTTATTACAACTTTTGGATTATGGCTTTCCAATTATTTGATTTTAATGATGCTGATGAGAGGTTACTCCTTGAAACACGAGTACAGCATGACGAAATTTACTGTTTTTTTATGCAACTTCGGTACTTTTTTTTTGCATTTCAAGATATTTCACATTTTAAAAAATGGCTGGAAAGGCTCTCTTGGACTTATACCTTAATATAGCATGGACACAATATTAATTGGAAAATCTACAATCTAATAAAATCTTGCTTACTGACTTATAATGATGATGACTAGAAAATTAAGTGTAATGGGGCAAAATATTTTACATAGTAATACTGGATAAAATCAGAGAAATCCGAATGACTTTTACAACTTGCAAAAACCTCACCTTACTACATCTTTAAGGGAGTATGAGAGTAAGATTTTAGGATCACTCGATATCCTCGGGTTTTATCCCTTCAAACAGGTTTAATTTTTTCCCCATGTATCAAATCCTCTTGTTCACTTTAACATGAATAATATAGACAATGTATAAAATTGTATTAATTTCCAATAATATTTTCAAATATTTTAAGGCATATAAACAGCTAATGGGAATTGAATGAAAACGCTATAGATAATGGTTTCCTGTCAAAATGTTGACGTCTTATATCTCGAAAACTCTTACATGGATTTTCAAAATGTTTTGCTGATGTTGTTCTATTCTCAAAATCCTCAAAACAGAAGGTCAGCATTTTAATTTTAATTACAAAATTTCTGACACTCGTACTCCTTTAAAACCTAGAGCCCTGCACGTCAGACATTAGACTATACCAACATCGTTTTTTTTTAAATATAATTCATATTTTAAGGATGGTGACTCCTCAAGTTTTTAATATCAAGGTTTTGAAATAAATATTTGTCTTCAGTAGAAACATCAATTATATATCATTTAAGCACAAAAAATATAGATATGTCAATGCGCCCGTTTTTGATATTTAAGCGGCTTAAATTTTGGCAGGAAAATGAACTTTCCGTTCACTTCGCATTAATGCAATTAACCTTCGAAATGCAATGAAGGAATATCGAGAATTTAATCACATTTTGTCAAAAGTCTATTAAAAATGTACACAATCATATTCTAAAAAGAAAAATAGTGGTAACTGTGCAAAATTTTCAAATGCATCATGATGGACGAAATTAGTGAATTCCGAAAATCGGACACCTGAGGAGTGACCAACCTTAAATCAGTATTTATGATTTCTTTGAGAAAAGAAATTCAAATACTGATAAATATTATTAGCATCGAGTTATTTAGGGTTTCAGTTTATTTTACAAATTTAGAATCACACTTTTTGAATTCCAGTTGATGAAATTATTGTCAGTGAACTAAAAATTTTTTACAATCTTTCACGCCTAGAGTCTTTGACATGTTCAATAAATTTTTGTATTAGGAAATGCAGTCGAAACACGAGAAAAGTAAAAAAAAATCAATACATAGGGAGACATTCATATAGTGCATGTTAAGGACAGATGCAAAAATTATATAATCATGTTAAAAGCTTTAATCCAAAACTGTATTAGGATTCTCCCCTGTTATTAAGCCACAACTAAGGACAGACTGTCACAAAACAGTCATTTACATATTGTCTACCAAAAGATTATTTACTCTGTTTGCTTAGTTCTGTATCTTTAATTAGACGACATACTTTCGCCATTTTCGGATCTTTGAAAATTGTTTAAAACATTACGAGGACTGGACACGCTTGTAACATCGACTCACTTCATTTCAGCACTTTTGCATATCATTTGCTCACATTTTCATTTCATTTGCACACTTTTTTAGTTTATTTGCACACTTCATTGTTTCATTTGTGCACATTTCTTCTTTTTTGTTTTGTTGGTGTTACAGTATACCTCTTTTGTTAGCCGGACATTTGCCCAATGTAACTTCTCACCACGTGGAGATGGAAGAAGGTGATTGAGCACGATATACAGTGTATGTAGATCCATAACATTGTAACATATGTAGGACAGGTTTGTGAAATAAGATGGAGAGAAAGGAATTCGGATTCATCTTATTCAAACTATTTGCAGATTTAGACAAGGCATTTAACTGAATGGTGCATGTATGTATATTATAAGAACTTACTGTAAGATATTAACTTCTTCTATACAACTTACACACGCATAAATAAGTTTTCGAATAAAAACAAAAAAAACTTTATGAATCATCATTTTTTTGCGGCCGAGTCATTAAAAAAGAAATAAAATCCACACCGTACAAAGAGTTTATTTTAGTTATACCATTAGATACTGTTATTTTACTGTTAGATAGTTTCTACAGTTTTGTGTTATGTTAAACTTAAACCCACTAGGGTTTATTTATATAAATAAAAGAATGTAAAAAATAAGAAAGGAACACATTAAAAAAAAATTAGAAAGGAACCCATTCAAGGTTTAAATTCCCACATTGGTCACCAAAAGTATAAACATTAAAGATACATGTATGAGATAACCATGATATAATACTTTTAAAGAGATTACAAATAGTCAATGGGCTGGAATAACCCCTGTACACCCTTCTTCCCAACCCCACCCATATTTTTAAGTCCGCTTACATCCCCTCTTCAAAATAAAATATGTTAACACGAGCATAACCTGCACTGGTGGAACAGGGCCCATTTTTAGACCCACCTACCGAAAGTTTGAAAAATTTCGTTTTTCGTTCAAGTTTTTCTTTAAGTTGCTTCAAAATGTTGACCAAATGCTTCCCAGTTATAAAACGATGTATCAGATGATTGCTTACTGTATGAGCTTTACAAAGAACACAATTTTTTTACAATTTATATGCCCAATACGTTCCATAGCGCCATTAAACGTACCCCTACTCCTATGAAATATTGACGAAAATCTATATATTTTCATTGAAATTGCGTAAGTTCGATGGTTTACAGAACCCGACGTGCATCTCGATTCCCAATTCTGAAAATTGTTTTTAGCTTTTCAATCTATTTTCTTGAATCTAAAATATGTTAGGATAATGCTAACATATCTAATGACCAAAGTTTTATTTTCAAATAGACCAAATAAATGGATCTTTGAATATTTCCGATTTTGACTAAATGGATCTTTGAATATTTCCGATTTTGACTCATTGTCATTCTTTTGCCTAATATTACTTTTTAGTAAACGAATATCATAAAAAGTTGGTATCAAATGAAAGCTGATAATATTTGCTTTACAACTATTACAAATAATGGCTATTCTTGTGTAATATAAACATCATCCATCAATAAAAATTACCCCTACCCCAACAAATTTACTGTAAAATTGTCAATTTTTTTCTCTATGTTCGCATAAAAATAACCAGAACACGCAAAATGTGTGTTGTATATGACGATGTTGCATAAATTATATCATGATTTCGTATTTTAACAGCATTTGTTGACTTAAACTCAATATTTTGCCTGAAATTGATGAAAAATGGGAATTTTCAACATTTCAGATTTGCCCAAATTTCACTGTTAAATCATTATATATGCCAAATCTGGAGGATATATCTGCAGATATGCCAATTAATTGTTCTAAGCGATACATTAGTTGTCTGAAAACATTGTTAAGAAAAACGAGAAGTGTTTAATGTGACTCTAAATACCGAAAATCTTACCCCTACCCCAACAAATTTTCCTTAAAATTGTCAATTTTTTGTCTATGTTCGCAACAAATTAACTCAAACATGCAAAATGTGTGTTGAATATGACAATGTTGATTGAATTACATCACGATTTGGTAATTTAACAGCCATTTGTTGACTTAAACTTAATATTTTGCTTGAAATTGATGAAAAATTGGAATTTTCAACATTTCAGATTTGGCCAAAGTCCAATGTTAACCCGTTACATATGGCAAATCTGGACGATATATCTGCAAACATGACTATTAATTGTTCTCAGCGATACATGAGTTGTCTTAAAATCGTGTTTAGAATATCAAGGGGCGTTTAATGTGACTCTGAATACACAGAATCTAAACCTACCCCAACAAATTTTAGCTAAAATTGTCAATTTTTTGTCTATGTTCGCATAAAATTAACCAGAACACGCAAAATGTGCGTTATATATGACACTGTTGCATGAATTACATCATGATTTGGTATTTTAACAGCCATTTGTTGACTTAAACTCAATATTTGACCCGAACTGATGCAAAATGGGATTTTTTAACATTTCAGATTTGTCAAAAGTTTATTGTTAAATCGTTATATATGTCAAATCTGGGGGATTCATCTGCAAATATGCCATTTAATTGTTCTGACTGATACATTAATTGTCTAAAAAAATATTTAGAAAAACAAGGAGTGTTTAGTGTGACTCTAAATACCGAAAAACTTACCCCAACCCGAATGAATGTTTGCTATAATAGTTAATATTTTTACTATATTCGCATGAAAATAACCCAAACTCGCAAACTCTGCATTGCATATAACAATGTTGCATAATTTCTATCCAGATTTGTCACTTTAAGTCCCACTTGTCAGCTTAAACTCAATATTTTGTACAAAATTGATGAAAAATGGGAATTTTCATCACTTCAGATTTTTTCAAAATTCACTTTTAAATAGTTATATGTGGCAAATCTGGAGGATTTATATGCAGATATGCCAATTCATTGTTCTAACCGATATATAAGTTATCTAAAAACAATGCTTAGAAGAAGAAGGAGTGTTCAGTGTGACTCTAAATACCGAAAAATTTACCCCTACCCCAAGAAAATAATGCTGAAAAATCCCCAGAATATGCTTGTCTGTACATATATATGAACAAAACATATTAATGTTTTACTTTCTTTTAAAAAATTAACGCCAAAATATGAGTAAAATTGTATATTTTGGGCGATTTTTGTGAAAAATGGGAATTTTCAGCATTTCGGAATTTTACAAAATTCAAAGTTGAATTGTTGTATAACTGCCCCTAAACCGCGCACATGATCTTATTTGTGATACATGGAAGTCTCTGTGTATTTTGTTGTTTGAAATGATATGTTTTTGGACCTTTATACAATGTTTAAGCTTTTCAAGCTGAATAAAATGAAATAAATTGTGTTTAATATTTGCGGTAAGGTTTAATATGCTTGTTATTAATGAGACTGTAGTTAGTCTAAAATGTTTAAACATATTTTCTTATGGCTCAGATATAATGAAAGGATATTTAATCATTTACATGGTTATATGTCAACTTCATGAGGTATTTGCATCTCTAATTCATAACAGCAGAAATTCTGAACTAGAGGCTCAGAGACTGAGCCTGTATCGCACACCTGACAAAATGCTTCTATGCCATGCATGACCAAAAATATGTTTATTACCAATGGGTCTAATATTTAGCTATGTTCTCCTTTAGCACCCGTGTTTTTGTTCGATCCTATTGAAATGAGTAAGTTTTGCAAGGGACATTCCACACATTCAGTTAAATTTGCCTGAATAGTTTCAGAGAAGATAATGAAAAGGATGGCTTTCTCAAACCAGGCTCCGATGTTAAACTATGTTCTGCAGTGGAGGCCATGTTTTTTGCCATATCCAAATGAAATGAACAATCTTTATAAAGGATATTTAGCACATCATTCCTGTAAAGTTTGGTTGAATTTGTTAGTGCATTTGAGAGGAGGAGATGAAAATGTGATTTTTCCCATAGGGTCCGATGTTAAACCTAAGTTCCTTGCAGACAGCAATGTTTTTTATCTGATCGGAAGAAAATGAGCAATCTTTGTGAAGGACCATTAGTACATCATTCCTGTAAAGTTTGGTTGAATTTACTTCAGTGGTTTCAGAGGAGAAGATGAAAATGCGATTTTTCCCATAGGGTCCAATGTTTAACCTAAGTTCCGCCCTGGTGGCCATGTTTTTTATCAGATCGGAACGAAATGCGCTATCTTTGTTAAGGACCTTTAGTACATCATTCTTGTTAAGTTTGGTTGAATATACTTCAGTGGTTTCAGAGGAGAAGGTGAAAATGTGATTTTCCCATAGGGTCCAATGTTAAACGATGTTCCGCGCTGGCGGCCATGTTTTTTATTGGATCAGAACCCAATGAGCAATCTTTGTCAAGGGCCTTTAGTACATCATTCTTGCAAAGTTTGGTTGAATTTGCTTCAGTGGTTTCAGAGCAAAAGATGACAATGTGATTTTCCCCATAGGGTCCAATGTTAAACCTAAGTTCTGCGCTGGCGGCCATGTTTTTTATCGGATCGGAACAAAATGAGCTATCTTTGTTAAGGAAAATAAAATAAAGAATGCTGTGCGGCAGTTCGTGTAAGCATAAATAAACACACGAGTTAAAATTCTTCATTAGGAGAGGATATCCAATGGAAGTGATTTCCAGGGCTCTTGACTCTGTTACTACAATTACTCGCAGAAAGGCAATGACAAAAAAGAAAACAGCGAAAGAATACCTTTAGTTCTAACTTACCATCCTCACAATGTCGCTATACAGAAGATATTAGTTCAGAATTTCCCCAAAATAATACAAGATGATCCACTGATGGCTGAAATATTTCCATCTTTGCCAATTACAGCCTATCGCAAAGGAAAAAGTTTAAGAGATCACCTAGTGTCCAGAAAAATCAGGACCGACCAGACCATTAACAACAAGTCATATAGTGGAACACGACGTTGTGGTCGCAAGATCTGTCGAACTTGTCCCTTTACTATGGAAACGGAATTCATCAAGGGTCCTGATGGTTCTTACAAAATCAGTTCTGGTTATACTTGTATAACCAAGAATGTGATATATGCCATAGTATGTAGACGGTTCACAAAATATATGTTGGTGAGACGTGCCGCAGACTGGGTGATCGCTTTGCTGAGCATCTTCGATCCGTAACAGCTCACAAAGACACACCCGTGGGTAACCATTTCAGGTTTCGCCAACATTCCATGGAAGACATGAGCGTGACAGTCCTTACTCAGGTTGACAGTTCACGACAACAGCGACAACAGATTATATTCACTCTGGGTACCCAAAACCCCAAAGGTATAAATATAAAAACTAGTGTTTAATGTACTGTCCTTGGACTGGTATCTTCAGTTTAATTTATTTTTACATTATATTTGATATTTCAATACTTTTTCGATAGTTATTTTCTTTTGATTAATTTCTGTTTCGTGTTGAGGGCTAAATTTCCTCCCCCTACCCATTTGGGGGGGGGGGGGTTTCTTCAACTATTGGGCTCCACTGTCTAAACAATGAACGCCAAATTTATTTTACCTACAAACAATTACTCTAAACTATAAACATCAAATTTATTTTTGTGACGTAATATTTCATTTCTCAGCCATTTTTGTTTCTCTTCTACGGCCCCTTGAAGACATTAATGTCGATGATCTTGGCCAATCCCTACCTCTGTCTGCTTGTTTTTTTAATCTTTTATGTTTTGATATGTGTATATATTTTTTGTTTTACCTTTTATCGCAGTTCGACAAGAATTTTAACTCGTTTGTTTATCTTTGTTAAGGACCTTTAGTACATCATTCCTGTAAAGTTTGGTTGAATTTACTTCAGTGGTTTCAGAGGAGAAGATGAGAATGTGATTTTTCCCATAGGGTCCGATGTTAAACCTAAGTTCCGCGCTGGCGGCCATGTTTTTTATTGGATTGAAACGAAATGAGCAATCTTTGTAAAGGACCTTTAGTACATCATTCCTGTAAAGTTTGGTTGAATTTGCTTCAGTGGTTTCAGAGGAGAAGATGAAAATGTGAAAAGTTAACAGACGACGGACGGACGACGGACGCCAAGTGATGGCAAAAGCTCACACTGACCCTTCGGGTCAGGTGAGCTAAAACAGAAAATTCCCATTTTGCATACATTTTCGAGCAGGATAGTCAAAAAGACACATTTAAAAAAGTTTAAATCTACTTCAATGATCTTCTGCATGTCAGCTTTAGTGAAATGCACACTAGAATTGCAATAAAACATTATTTTTTTTATCATTTAGAGCCTGAGTATTTCATATTTTCCCTTAATTTTTAGGGTGATGGATGCTAATTTTGACATTTCTGAACCTACAATACGTCTGAAACTGAAATGTTTGCACACGATTTGTTGCTAACATATCATAAATCATTATGACATCGGCAACTATTAAATATATATTCAGATTTTTACGACCATAAAGTCAGGAAGTCGAAATTTTAAAAAAACTAAAATTCCAAAAATTCCCATGTTTCAAAAATATTGTACCGAAAATCAAAATTTTATGGTCTTTAATGGTTTTATTTTCCAACATTGTATCACAGCTGATAAGTTAGGCATAAAATACAAAAAAATACCGATGTTGCATAAAAAACTGTAAATTTCGTTATGCTGTACACGTGTTTCAAGGAGTTACCTCTCATCAGCAGTATCAATATCAAATAATATGGAAAGCCATTATCCAAAAGTTGTCACAAAAGAAGTACTCATTACCAAAAAATCGAAATAGGAAGCCAAATCCAGTACCAAAGACATCTACCGAGTGCAAACTAGATCAAATGACGAGGGTTGTTTATCTGAAAGGAATTGACAGCCTAAAATTGTCATTTTCGCAATTTTTTGCAGGGGGGGAGGGAAACATATTTTGTATCTCCAGGTCATAAAAATGGCGTAAAGTGCTCAAACTCCAGTTCATTGTAAAGTATTTAAATTAGTACATATTACTTAAAAGATGAAACTTAGGTTAAAACGAAAATACAAAAATTTTTCCTGGCGTATATATAAAAGTGGCCCTATACTGTCTATGCGTGCAGGTTATGTTCGAGTTAACATGTTTTATTTTGAAGAAAGGATATAGGAGGACAGAAAAAAATCGGTCTAGATGGGAATGGGAGGGGTGCACGGAAAGTGATTTCAGCCCACGGAAAGTGATTTCAGCCCATGGCCTAAAAGGCTTTTCAAAATTTAAACTTAGTACTGTTTGAGGGTTAAAGAAGTAACATGTGCCATGGATTTTAATTGGTTTTGTCTCAGGGTAAGAAAATGGCAACCAATCAGCCACCCAAAAGACCTTTCAAAAACATATATATGCCTCACTGACCGTGTGACGGGTGCTGTTTACAGATCAGGGCATGCTCCCTTCCAGAGCACCTGATGTCAATTTCAGTTTCACTGGAGTTCACACGGTGAGTGCCGTTGTTTTAAATAATGTGATTTCTATTTCTGTGTTTTGTATCTGTCTAACGTCATTGTTTTCTGTGTCTGGCGTCATTGTTTTCTGTGTTCTTGTTCTCGTTTTGGCAATGTCTTTGGACTTCGATTTTTGTAAATTACACTCCTTTGTTCCTTCGGTATTCCACTGCCGTTGTTTCCTATAATATAAGTCTTTGTAGGTTCATTTCGTTTATATGTAACGTTTTCATCGGACTTTTGCATTGCGA
This sequence comes from Modiolus philippinarum, assembly GCA_002080025.1. NCBI lineage: Eukaryota > Metazoa > Mollusca > Bivalvia > Mytilida > Modiolidae > Modiolus > Modiolus philippinarum. The sequence continues at coordinate 21,039 of MJUU01055672.1, read as the reverse complement.
CTGTTAAAAAATGCAAAAGACCACATAAAACTTTGAATATAAGCTACATGACCCTTAAGGGGCCTATATTATATGACTTTTTATTTTGAACAAGTCGCAGAATTGTATTGAAATAGGACAACTCCACAAATAACGAATTAAGGAGTCGTCTTCACAAAATTTTCACTAAGTACGGCCTCCTATGTAATGTTTTGAAGCAGTTTTTTTTTTGGAGAATATAATATAAGATAGAAAAAAGTCAAAGAGACAACGACCCAAAGGGGAGTAATAACAACTCAAAGCCACCATAAGATCTTCAATGAACGGTTAGAAAACCCCACACCCAACGGCAGGTCGGAGTCGGCCCCTGAACAAAGAGCAATCAAGTCCAGCGAAATAAACATCATCCTAGACTCCTATAGACATAAAGTAAACTAACTAGAAAAAGGACAAGACACACAAAGGCTTAATAAATTCCTGACTTAGGACAGGTGCAAACCTCCTGCGGCGGGGTTAAACTAGTTTTATTGGATCCAAACCTTCCCCCTACAGCCAATGTGATAAATCAAAAAACAATCGTAACAACAGTAAAATTCAGTTGGCAACAGGACTGAGTCAATTGTGAAAAATGAAACTGAAAGAACTAAATATACGGACAAAAACATGAAATCACAAGAGACTACTAACAGTTAACTGACATGCCAGCTCCAGACCCATCACCAACTGACACAGTAAGTTATGTCCCCCCAGTATACAGCTTCCACCAAGATCCCTTCCTGTGAGGAGTTTAGCATAATGATTTCATGTATATACCGGAATACATAACCCGTGTTTGAATTTAAAGTCACATGCAATAATGTACCAAGGAACTGCACAAGAAAAAAACAAATAAAAAAAAAGAAGACAAACGTAAACCAGAATAGGAACTCGGGACAGTCGGACTTGGTACTAGCACTAACAAAAGCTAGCGGTAGGGTTAAACCGGTTTATGGGTACCCAGACCTCCCCTTTCTCTGTCCCGTTTCCCTAAAGTATAATAAACATACGAATAAAACCCAAAACAGGTAGTCTACTTATTTCATGAAAACAATCTTGAAAAGGAAAAGGGGCATAACGTAATTTGAAAGATGTATTAAGGAGTAAATTAGCCGGCTAGCTCAAGGATATATTTATTTTTAATCAGTTTCTGGCATTTTTCATCAATATTTCCGAAAAATCGAGGATGAGAAATATGTAATATGATGTCAAATGTTGATATCTTCTATGAAACTTTTGAAATGTATTTAACAATACGGGACTTTTGAGACATGTTCCTTCCGGAAAACTTTTTGTGTATCATACAAAAAAATCAATACATCAATACCTTGAGAGGGAATCACTAATTAATAAACACTGTTGACCTACGGGTGATTTATATTTAACCTATTTGTAGCGCTTCAGTTTAATTGTTTTTTGTCCATTAAAATTTAATTAAAGAAATGTCATGTAGGACAAATTATAAGTACACTTCAGTTTCATGAATAGTTTGTTTTAGGTGGTATATATATTGATTTCAATAGGGCCGGAATCCAGTTATACTTCTTTCTGGTATTTGAGGAGATCGTTTCGGCCTTCAATTACATGAGAGTTCATATCTCGAATGTCCCGTATTTTAAAAACTCTGTAACCTTTGTTGTCAAAGTTTGGAAGTGATAGTAAGGTTATTTACGTTCATTAAAGTCGTCGAGAGTACAACAAATGAGTACGAATCGTACATGTACCAGCTGCTTTTTTTTTTTTGTTAACGTTATACATCTTTTCTATCAAACATTTTCTATAATTGGTGCATTCACTTCAGATCTACCTTTGTCATAGTATTTAAAGAATGTTATGTTACCATACTATGGCGATATTGGAGATGATAAATTCAGTGACATTTCCCACTGTTTTCAATTAAGCGACGTTATCATTTCAGCGACAAAAAGCATATAAAGTCAGTGACATTTTATTTTATAAATTCAGCTACATTTACCAAGGTGAAGTAAGATTTTTTGAAGGAAATATATCATTTAAAGTCACAAATTTTTGTTCATAGTATTAACTTTTCATTTTAAAATTTTAAAATAAACAATTGTTTAAACTATCGTATATTATATCTCTGTATCATTCTGTATTCATCCTTATTCGTGTACATGTAGAATCATCAAATCTTTACGGTTTATTTAACACTGAGCAAGAGTTTTAAATGCACAAATCTCCAAAGATGTTTGTTCTTCAACCCATCCATTAGGCCTTCTTAACATACTTATCCGTCTCCATTTCCAGGTTATTTTTTTTTGTCAAATACATAATCTAGTCTTATGATTTCATGTGGCGAATATTATTGGACACTTCAGGTCAAATTATAGTCTGTTTCTAATGGGTCATGAATACAGTTACTTCTCAGCCCCGTTAATTAGTATTGAGGCACTCATTCTAACTTTCGAGAACTACCACATGTACTCTATCCTCTCTAACTGGTACTTTATCTACTTTACTTTTTTTCAAATTTACATCAATGTATATTTGATTTATTCCTTTATATGTGGTTATATATTTCTTATATATAATCTATTTAAAATTCGGCTGAATTCATATATAATACAAAGAAAAAACGTCGCTGAAATGAAATACGGTATTACCCCCCAAAAATGTCGCTAAAGTGATAGTCGCTGAAATGGTAATGTCGCTAAATTAATGCATTTTTTTAACGATTAGAAGGTTGCCATGACAAAAACCTACAGATTTATGCATTAATTCAATCCCCATATGGCTCCATAGGACGAAAATGCAACATAACAACAATCAAATGAAAATACGGCAGTAACAATGGATGTAATAATGATATAAACCATCTGGCTCATTTATTACTTCGGGATTTCAAGAGCAACATTGCCGCAATTTTTTTTTCTATATATAGACAACACGTGCATCAAGTTTATGTAGTTTAATAAATAACAAAATACCGAAGTGACTGATAATTTATTTTCTGTATATGTGTATTTCGACAACTCATGTCTCATCAGTGCAGATTAAACCAAAAATTTGGAAGTCCATTAACCAAAAAATATGTTAAATCTGATGGAGAACAAATAAGATTAATATATACAAAGGGGAGTTCTTACAACCTCATGGGATATAAACATGTGGATAATTCCGTTTTTTCTTGACAATGTCTTTTTGTTATGCTTGATGAGTACTTTGATTGACTCAATTTGTTATGTGGTGATATATCTATACATGTAGTACAATACATGTATAATGTTGTTGATATTACTGTAAATATGTTTGTTCAACTCGCCATCTAAATTTGTAAATTGTTGTAACTGCCTCTTGTTGTAGTCCATGTACTGTCTAAGTGTAAATAGTCTTAAGTCTACAAAATAACAAATTGTTTACTAAAATGAAGTAAGTACTTTTCTCCCCGTCAGTTGAAATCAATACATGCCGTCCCTGAGACAAAAAGGGAAAGTATTTTTCATGAGATAGGAAAAAAGGCCTGACAATTTGAAGAGGTTGTTTGAAGCAAAGGTGGTGGGAATTCAGTTTTGGACACACGTAACCTCTCAGCACTAGATCTATCAAGAAACTGATGTCACCACTGTAACATGTCTCAAGCTAATTGGATAGACTCCCTTTTTACAAATTACTTGTAGAAACTCGTACGTGGATGAGATTTACGAATGGCTCCCTTAGTCAGAATGGAGCAATATAGAAATTTTAGACAGCTATATTTACTGGAATCCAAAATGCTAATAAAAAACAGATATGACACACATGAATGTCCTCTACATCTAGTACATGATTTTGTCTCAACAATTAAATTAACCATATTACATGTACATGTATAGCCATAGGAACATATTGTTATCATTTATTGTACAAAAAGGTCAAAATAAAAGTAATGACTGACCTGTCTCGGCCTACTGATCCAATATCCTTGATGTAAATAGCCCTTTTCAAAAAGTGTTGTTATCTTTTCCTGGATTGGAACTCTTCCATCAAATGGAAGTACAAACACTCTTCGCTTCCGATTATCACTTGTACGGTTGGCTAACAATACACAACTTAAACCTTGAATACATATAATTATAACAAAATTAGTGCAGTGTCACAGTATACAGTTATTTCATGCCCTTGAAGGAAACAGCTATAACTATTGTCCCGAGGTGATGGAAATGACTTGCAAACTGTTGCCTGAGGCCGAAGGCAACAGTTCGCAAGTCATTCCATCATCGAGGGACGAATGTTGAAGTTGAATGACGTGGCACTGCGCAATTATTTCGCGCATGGAACAGTTCGGCCGGAAGTCGGTAAACAGTTAACTGTTCCACCTGACGTTAAAATTTTCATGATAATAGTTAAAATTGCTGCATATGAATAAATGTAACTATAAGTTAATAATAAACGATGACATGGTGATCTAAATATGAACAGTTTTGTGAACTGTGTTCAGTATTAACAACATTTGCCGTGCTGTTTTGATAACCAGAGTCTGTTGATTTCTATTTAAAGGCCGAAACCGAAGGACGGACAAAATTTGAAAACTTTGACAAAAAAACAAAAAAAACAAAATTACTCTCTTAAAGATTGGGCTGACCGATTTTATACTGCTGCTCACTGCTTTTTGTATGTAAATCTTCGGCATTCTCAACATTTCTATGGTAAATCACCCATCTGTAGCACTGAAAGATTTAAATGATGTTTTTTTTTTTTTTTTTTTTTTTTTTTTTTTTTTTTTGTCTGTGTCGGTTTTTTTTCTTCCTGTTGAGTTCCCGACTGTGTAATTTTGGACCGATGACGGAAACCGCGATTCCGTTATTAATTAATTAAGTTAATTAGCACAATTGCATATATGCCAATGAAATTTTAAAATTGCACAACAATCCCAACTTTTGGATAAATGAAGCTTAGTCGTAGTATTTGTTTTTTCTGCAGCAACCTGGCTAACAAAAAGCGTCTCATTATTTTAGTAGTATAGATATTTTTAACAACAATGCCCAAAACATCCATCTAAAACAATTGTGAAAGCTAATTTATGTGATTAATGCCAAAATGAATCATGAAAATGATCCTCCCTTTTACATAAAAATTTGAAGTAAATTTCAGTTGGAGTTATGTCTCTTATCCTGCCATTAGAATACGATTTGAGCATCATTACACTTTTGTAATTCTTTCAAAAACGCATTATATTCGTAATAATGTTTCAGTCTATTTATCCATTGAAATACAAATGATTTGGCTTCAGTATGTATATCAGTTAAATTTTGTTTGTACTATTTTTTCTCTTAAAATCATTTGTTTTAATTCTTCAAGAAGTAGAAAAAAAAAATGAAAGGATATGAAGTGAATGTACATGTGACAAAAACGCACACGATACAGAGAAAACTCCAGTTTATCAGGGACAAGGCTTTTATTCATGTCTACATCTTGATATCGTCTGAAGATTTTCAACCAGAGGTGAACAATATTCACCCCTTCAAGCACTTAAGATATTTTGGACAAAAATGTTGAGCAACATCGATCACTGACGCAGCTAAAATATGTCATTGAAGCAACACATGTCAATCAGAAAAAGGGTAACCGGGCAATGTCTGCCTACAAATATTTGTCATTAAGTAGCCCGACGACAGACAAAAATTAGGACAAAAACAACATCGATAGACAACACGGGGCACATCGAAATAGATGTAGGCAAACCTTGCAGTGTAACTTAGGTCTATACTGCAGATGCTCTATCTAAAAGAAAGATATGTCATTGTTATTCTCGTTTTTGGTCATCTTTGATGAGCTGCGAACATGAAAGAAATCCCTTTTTGACAAAATTGGTTCCAATCGGCTCAGTAGTTTCAGAGGAGAAGATCAAATAACGTATTTTCCCAGTGGATCAAGTATAAACTTTGTATCTGATTGCAGTCATTTTGGATACAGTGCAAACCTGTAAAACACGTTTTTACATGAAATAACACAACAACTACTGTGCCAAATAAAAAAAAAACCTTTATGTAATGTTAAAAATATGCCTTTTTTGTTTATAAAAGAGTATAGAAAAACTCCCCAGAAAATATCCATTAAACCTCAGAACTAAGGCATTAATTTTACATTCACGAACAAACAGTACTAGGTAGTCAATCTTTCGCAAAATTCTAGTGATATATTGCCATTGAAAAAAAGGTCTTATTGTTTATATGCCTTGAATGACATACAAAATTGTTGTTAAATCAACAAACTTCGTTTTTTCCCTTATGATTGAGATCTATGCTACAATGACTTTGAGCTTTTGAGTCATAAATATACTAGTGTTTGCTGAATGAATTTTAAACAGAACATGATTGTGTTCTGTTCAGACGGTTACGACAAGGCGATGCCGGCAGGCCTTTAGTGCACTGCAGTAAGCCGAAATAGACAGGATTGTAGCGCACTGCAAAGGAGAAATTCGACAGGATAGTTCAAAGTAAGTCACATTGATGTATATATAGAGTGTAAGACATACTACACAATAGACATTTATTATGGATTATTCAATTTTTCTCATTCATCTTTTTAACATCAATAAAAACGTCACTTTTGTTTTTGTATATATTGCCGTGAATAGCATTTTCCTTGACGGTAAGTCGTTGTATATTGTATAACTCACAAAATTGTTATCTTGTTTCAAATACTGAAAAAAAAATCATATGATATTGTAGAAAAAAAATTGAAATAAGGTGTTTATTCAACTTAAATTGGGCCATTTCCTCAAATGATGTTTTACTGCAAAGATGAAATTGTAGTATTTTGCTAAAACATTATTAGGAAAAATGTATGACATAAAAAATTCAATACAAAGAGAATCTCAATTTGTTAACAGTTTGCAATTATTTCTTACCTAGGGATGAGAGAATTTTAGACAGACATGTTACATGTACCCTTGATTTCACGTTGTTATGAAATTGACGGATCCAGGCTTTAAATGGGGTTCACGAAAATCCGGAAAAAGGGGTGTTCGAGACGTTATTGTCATTTTTCATGTTTTTTTAGACCCGAAACACACCTCTATGTCCATCAACGATTAATTTCACCAGATCTTTGGATAAAATGAGTTTCCATGTAAAAAACGATGGAAAATCAGGTGGAGAGTCATATTTCTGGTTAAATGAAAATACATTCTCTCAAACGGATCCTACTCCTTACCTTGTTGAAACATAAAAATATTAAAAATAATACTTATAAAATTGCAAGCACTTGTCTGAAATTCCATTGATAATGATTATACCTCAAAGATACAGATGTTCAGATGAAGAGCAACAATAAAAGCTTGTTTTTGTTATGTCTATGAATAGACTTTGTCTCACTTGCATTTACTTCATATCCCTTCATTGCTTATTCAGATATTCATATTAGTCCGAATGCTTGAATAACTTTCCGGGTACTTCCAACGCACTTCTTTAACTGGATCGATTTATTTTCCCGGCTTTGTGATGTCCTTTCTTCAAAATCAAAACAGGACAGCATAATACAATGTTGAAAAATAAGACAATAGGGTCTGTAAGTCTCGTCAAATTTTGTAACTTCCGGGCACATAAAATGTACCCGGAAGTTACATTTTCAACGAAAACATATTACGTTTCAAACAAAAACTTGAACGTCTTAATACTCAGACGTCATTTGGCGGGAAATGTTTCAAATTGCAATCTTATCGTGAATTCTCGTGAGGTCACATGACGAGACTTACAGACCCTATTATTTTATATTTTATAGATAAACTTTTGACAAATCTGAAATGAAATCTTCTAGATTTTTAACATCTACATCATTTCCGCTTTCTAATGTTAGAGTCGAACAATCTGGTGTTTTTGTTTTTTTTTTATCTGAATTTTATATTAATGCAATAACAGGAAGACTCACACAAAACTTTCAAAAGAACAAATAAAAGACCCATAAAATTATATGAGTAAGTGAGAACCGAACCGCCAGTCAAATTAAAAAAAAAAACGGACAATTTAGGGACAACGGCAACATTGGAAACACCATAAACATTGACACCACATGAATACCGGACAGAAAAGAAAAATGAAGACACACTTGCAGATGAACAATACGGACCCAATACAAACCATGGTTGAGATCAGGTGTACCGATAGAGTAAGCATCGCCTGCTTCTAATTAGAACCCGCCGAGTTGAACATGTTAACTCCGGTAGTCAAGTCAAATCCCAAAGTGGAAAAACAAACTTAAGCTATAATGGGGAAGATCTAGGAAACAGATATTCGATAGCGGTCCACAAGATCGTAATGTCGACCGTGAAAATTATGTAGTGATGACGTCAAGTTATGGGTAAGATACCCTTGGTTAAGTAGCCTATTTGTAAGAAGCCGAGCTCTATAAAGGTAGTCACTGCATCGACCACAAGCCCTTGAGGTAGAGAATTAGTTGGGATATATAATAATATTTGTAGAAAATGTTAAATCTAGAGGTTGAAATTTTGTCCCTTAGTTTTTTTTATCCTATTAATACCCCTTCACATACACGAATGTTTCTTACGAATCGTTAAGAATGATCTATTCGTAGTCGTTCGCATGCATCCGTATATAACTCGCCGACATTCGTACATAACTCGTAGACATTCGCAGATATTCGTATCCATTCGTGTAGAACATGAAAATTTTTTGACATTTCAAAAAATTTTACACGAATGTCTACGAATCTTTATCGATTATTTCATTCGTAAAGAACCCGCAAACTAATCTTAAGAACTCGTAAGTCATCGTTAACAGATCGCAATAAATCGCAAAGCATTCGCAATAAATCGTGGACCAAATGGTTCCTAAAATGTTTTACCACAAATAAATAAATAAATAAATAAATAAATAAATAAATAAATAAAATAAATAATCTTTATTTCAAGAGGATAACCCCATTAGCCGAAACTAATCTTCCTGGGGTCCTTAAATACAAGCATAAATTATAAAATTACACAGTTTGCCATATAAGGTGTATAAAACAATTCAATTGTATTTGATTAAGATTCATATATACTTATTCTAGTATTTTGCAATTTATTACCATTTAAAAAGTAGGCATAACATTTTTCTTTAATGTTTAATTGATTTGCAAACTTTCAAATCATATGGTAAGCTGCTCCAAATTTGTGAGCCAGAATATAAAAAGTTTTTTTTCAAAGAATTTGTACTTGGTTTTGGTAAAGTTAACATGCTGTTACTTTTGGAACGTAAACTATAAGAAGTGTTATCAACAAAATGAAAACTATCTTGCAAATACGACGGCACCATATTATTTAATGACTTATATACAAGAATAGCATTTTGATAACAAATTCTCTTTTCAATATCTAACCATTTTAAAGAATTAAAGAGTAGAGAAGAAGGAGTAATTAAATCAGCTTCTAATATAACTCTTGCTGATTTTTTAAGAAGTCTATTGAGCTTTTCAATCCCATTTGTATTACAATTTCCTCATACTGTACAACAATACTCAAAATGAGGTAATATATAAGAGGTAAAATATATAATTCGTACATGCATCGACAAAAATTTACGAATTTTTTTAAGCAAATTAATTCTATTTGATACTGTCCTAGATACTTTATTCATTTGATCTGTCCATGTTAAATGACTATCAATAAACAGACCCAATAATTTTTCAGATGTCACTTGCTCAATTCTTTCATTTGATATAAAAGTATTTAAATAAAAGTTGGTGTTACTCATATTTTGTCTTGATCCAATAATCATTGCTTTACATTTCATAGGATTGAGCTTCATACTTTTTTCTGATCACCATTTTCCTATCACATCAATATCTTTCTGTAGCTTTTTATTTTAATCATCAACATCATTACTTTTTGCATGTAAAGTAGAATCATCTGCATATAAATCCAAAGAAGAATTTTCTATATTCAAAGGCAAATCATTGACACATAATATAAATAACAAAGGTCCCAAAATTGACACCTGCGGTACACCAGTTTTAATGCACATCTCATTAGATATTAGAATTACCAATTCTAACTTTTTGTGACCTTTCTATAAAATATGATTTAAACCATTCAAGAGTATTTTGTGACATATTATATAGTTCCAATTTTTCTAGTAAAATAGCATGATAAACTAAATCAAACGCCTTTTTATACCCCCAGATCGAGGATCGGGGGGCATATTGTTTTTGTCCTGTCTGTCTGTCTGTCTGTCTGTATGTTTGTCCGAAACTTTAACCTTGGCTATAACTTTTGAACTATATAAGGTAGACTTTTGATACTTTGCAAGTGTATAGGTCTAGTCAAGAGGAACATAAATATGCAAAAAAAAATTAGGTCAAAGGTCAAGGTCATAGAGGTCGAAAAGGGGTAAAATTGGGAATCTGGGGGCATATGTAGTGTTTCACAAACACATCTTGTTTCAGTCTAAAAATAATGCTCCATTAATGTAGCCATTGTCAATATTAGTAAGCCATTCATCCGTTAGTTTTGTTAATGCAGTAGCACATGAATGCATTGGTCTAAACCCAGACTGCGAACTATGAAACAGATCATTTTCATTTAAGTATTTGTACAAAGTTTCACTTACATGACGTTCAATAATCTTAGAGAGAGAGAGAGGGAAATACTGCAACAGGTCGATAATTATTAGCATTTTGTTCGTCGCCACTTTTAAAGACAGGACTAACTCTTGTATTTTTGAAAATATACAGAAAAATACCACTTTTAAACTAAGATTAAATATATACGTCAGTGAAGGAGCTAAGACATTGCTACACATACTCAAAATCCTAGGTCCTATTTCATCTAAACCTGTTGCTTTAGGTTTGTTGAGGTTTTTAAGTATACTTTTACGTCAAGTATGCTCAATTCAGGCACACTAAATTTAAGAATTTTATCTATATCTTTATTTTTAACAAACGATATAAGTTTGGTATAATCTGTATGTACATTATCTAAATCAACCAAGCCTTCAGAAATATTTGCAAAGTGTTCATTAAATGCACTTGCAATTTCATTGTCATTTGTAATAACTTTATTTTTGTAATTTAAAGCTTTCACTGAGCTCTGTTGAAGTTTTGGATTTAAGCATTTCATGTATTTCTATATAGTTTTACTGTCTCTGCAGTTTGATATAGCATTCTGAAAAAATTGCTTCTTTGACTGTTCAATTAATAATGTAACTTTATTACGCCACAATTTGTAATTACACTTATCTTTGATTCTGTGGAAGTAATCTCTTTGAAACCGTGCTTCATTTATTTCCTTAGACCACCATTCCGGTTGTTGAGTATTCTTTACTCTTTTTAGTTTTTAGGGGCTAAAATTGCGAGTAGTTTACGGTCGTTTTGCGATTGATTTACGTACAAACATGCATTCATGCGATCACTTTGAGAATGCATACGGTTACTCTACGAATTTATACGAATACGTTGAGAGTACTTTCCAAATAAATGCGAGTATTTTACGAATGGGTCGGCACTCCAATTTGAGTCATGTCCCCCTTCTAAAAGTAGGTTGGAATAGTTATGATGATGTAATTTTTCTCTTAATTCCCTCTGTGGCTGTTGAAGGGAAGATCGAAGAATATTTTGTACAAATTAAAGATTATTTTATGATTGGACATTACTCGTCTCCTTAAATATGCATTTTAAGCCAACACGAGGTTATATTGTCTCAAATGTATATGAGTAGATGTTGCCCCAAAAGAAAAATTGCTGCTGTTTGTGAAACACTCGTAACTAAATCTCAGATATTCGTGAAAACTCGTTGAGTTATCGTAAATAATTCGTTAATTATCCGTAAACACTAGTATAAAATCGCAATAAATCGTTTTGTGCTCGCACTGATTCTTATATAACTTGCATCTTTTCGTATGTCGCTCGCACTTATTCCTAACGATTCGTAAATTTATATCGTAACTGCATCGTGTTCATTCTTAATAAAGCGTTAAGTGGTCATTCATACTATTAACTCATCGTAAAGAAATCGCAATTCACTCGTAAATGTGTTTCATTCGCAAGCATTCGTGTGAGTTTTACGAATCTTGAAAAGTTTAAAGATTCGTAAGGAATCGTAAGAAAAATTCGTGTATGTGAAGGGGGCATGAAATGGATACTGATTTGTGCATAATGAAGTATTTCACATCTTTTTTTTTCAGATGACCCGTTGGGAACAGTTTTGTATTTTGTTGCTCCTCACCATCAATTTCCTCTCTAGTATAAATGGATTGAAATATCATCATCCCGCCAAGCTCATGCACGAAAATAGTTTACATCCAAAAACGTTTTCGGAATGCGTAGATGCAATGACTCATCAATCATTCCCAAAATATTTTCTTCAGAAAGTACAGAATCGATGTTTGGACGGCTTTATTTCTGTTGATCATACCCACAAATGGACTCAAAATTTTACACTTGATGAACAGAATTACATCAGATCTATATTTAGAAAGGTTATAAGTGACGCCTCACGACATGTAAACGTTCATGGTCGGAGTAAAAGAAGCTTGAACATGAATCCTCGAAATGTTCGCAGGGAAGTCCGAGATACTCCGTACTCAAACTGGCAACAATATGCGAGAAATGTGAGGCGATTGAAATTTGAAATGGTAAGCTTAGTGGTGTAGTTTCCAACCATAAAGTAATTGACACCTTTGCATGAAAGAAATGAGAATTTCATAAAAGTGTTCTGAATTAGTAGGACTTGATGAAAGGTTGACAATAAACAAGAAAAAAATAATAGGTTCAAGCGCTTGCTTTTGAGATACAACACATCAGCAAATGAATACCGAAGCAAACATGATGAAAAAAAATTTCAAAATCAAAAATCATGGCAATTCATATCCAACACGAATTGAGACAGCATGACAATGACAACACAAATAAACAAAAAAAAAAAAAGATAAAACCAAGAACCCCCCAATAAAGAATTTGGCGGGAAATGTCCATTTAGTATCTCAATCGTTCCCTCTGGAAAAAGAACTTTCAAAAGCATCTAATTAACTCTTAATCAGCTGAAAATAAAAATATCTTTGTAGCAAATACGGTTCCTCCAGAATTACAATTAATGTTGAATGGTAAATATCTTGTATAAATAACAGGGCCCGCGCCATGATCAAATTAATTAAGCTTGATGTTAATTACAAATTACCTATATTTATTTTGTACCAGATTTTGTTTTGCATTTATTGTGCATAACTTCTCAGACATCTTAGAAGATGTAATAATTGCAAAGTTTTAGTAATGCAAATATATTCATATAAATCAATTGTTTTATTTACATAAGTTGCCTATATATTTCATGGGTTTTTATATGACTTCCAATCATCAGCAGCACGGTCAGAATTAAAACAAGATAACAAACCATTTGACGATCGTGTAATCATGACTAAGAGATTCATTCAACATTCGCCAAACCAGTGCTATCTAGGCTGTCTTAAAAATTCTATGAGGCAATAAGTATTGCTCATTGTTGGAGACCTCATGGAGATTTCAAGATGAAGAACAGCAAAGCGTTATTCCATTCTTATTATTTCTATTTATTTATTTATTTGTTTTTGGCTTAAACCTTTTTCTATGTATATTTACATGTATATCATATCCTCTCAATATAAATCTCGATTATTTGGAGGCAATACTTTGGTATAAGGATTTTGTTTGCGAAGAAAGTTTCTGTACTTTAACTCTAGTCATTCTATTTATTGAATGTTATTGATTTCTAAGCCAATATTCTATTCCGTTGCAATTTTGTAATAATATAAGAATCCGGAATTTTTCAGTTCCGGTCGGGAATCCGTTTTTGTTATTATAATCGCCCTTTACAAGCTTCTAGATGACAAAGGTTAAAAAAACGCGATTTTATAACTATAAAACACGAGGGGACTTTATAAACATAAGTGGATGTCATAAATCGGACAATGGTTTTTATGAAATAAAAACGATACGCTAGGCTATGGAATAGCCTTGGATAGAAAATTGCGTGTTTAATTGACAAGGGTGTGGTGGCTTATGATGTATTTGTATTCTCAAATCAATACTTGAAGTAAGCCTTTCTCGGTACTTCATTGTAATTTCTTCTATTGGTCTGCACATGTGATAAAACAGTCACTGATTCGATCAAACCTCTCATTTTTTGCAAACAGCAACTCAAAGTAGTTTCGTACTTTTGTTTTTGTTTTTTGCATTCTCCTAGGGTGTTGCTTTTTTTATCTTTTATCCCTCAACAGAGACAAACTTTATTAACTAAAATGTATACATGTATTGAAGCAGTTCATTTGTGTAAATGCTTTCTAGCAATTCTGAGCATTTAATTCTTCAACTGTGGCTTCAGGTTTCACAGACAATCCTTACAACCAATGTAACTGAGGGGTTTTTCTAGCGCAGCATGCTATGACCACAACATGTTGACAAAAATAAATATGCATCTAGTTAGTACTTGCTTAATTTACTGTGATTGATACAATAGTAAACCTTTTACAGCACACACAAATAAACACCGGTAGCTCTTTATTCTTCCGCAAAAACGCAATTCTATCTCTTTCCACATTTCGTTCTCCATTGCCTAAGTACCCGGGCCTAAGTATCTCCACAAACTACAATCACACTTTGTTTAACACAATTGAAAAGTCTTTTATAGTATTTATATATTATTGATTATTGCACAATACCTCATCTTTATTCATTAACTCCTGGTTTTAAATTGTTCTTATTCTTTTTATCATATCTATATTTATAAATCTGGCTAAGCGATATTGCAATACCAATCCCATCATCCTCTACAAACCTGTTCCCAGTACCACCTATAGTAAATGTTTATAATACTTTTAAACTTCCACAAGGAAACAGAAAAATTAAACCCCGCCCCGTTTTATCAGGACGAAACTGGACGCCATTTTGATTTTCGAGAATCTGAAATTTTGGTCAAAAGTCTTCTGCGCATGCGTTCTCCTCACTGCGCAAGCGTTCTCCTCACTCCCCCCAAGAACTATCTATATATCTAGGCTATTCCATAGCCTAGCTAACTATAAAATGTTTTTGTCCCCATATGGGACAAAAGTTAAGTAAAGCCGTTTCCACATTGTTTGTCTTTTTTTTTGTCTCATTTTTGGAAATTTTGTTATTAGCCTCATTCTCACCAAAAACTTAAGCCTCGCTTTTGGTTTGGAGAATCTTTTATCTCTTACAGTGTTAAGATTGACATGCAGAGTATGCAATTAGAAAAGGATTTTCAGTTTTCAATCAAATTTCAATATGCACTATACACGTATTTTGCAAGCGAAGGCAATTTTTACATCTTTTTAAAACTTTTTTATGTACCTATAGATCTCTCCAAGAGGAAGAAGTAAATATGATATTATAGCTGACATCCATGGAACAGCCATAAACAGTGCCCATTTTGGACCCAACTTTTTGCCATGGCACAGAATATATCTTATTGTGTATGTATAATGTATAGTATTCTGCTAAAAGTGAAATGTCAAGGTAAATCCAGTAATTTGATTGGTTAACATTACAGGGGATATTAGCCGTTATCAACTTGGCTGCACATTTTTTTTAATGCCCATTAAAGGCGAACTGTAGCAAATCTAGCAGAATATAATTGTTATTTGGGCTTCACAGGAGAAACGGGTTCATATTCTCTGTCTGTGTCCTATAACCTCTTCACCTTATGGCTCAGGGGATATAAAACACGAACAGGGATTATGAACCTGTTTCCCATGTAAAGATTCCGGAATAACAATATAACATGTCATGGGACTAGAAAAATGCCGTCAGGTCAAGTAATATGTTGTAGGATTCAAATCCGAATATAACGAGAACTCTGTAAGGAGTGATATGGTGTACACAGATTTCATCTTATATTATACAAACATTGACAGAGCTATACATCCATTCTTTACTGCAGAATTGAATCTTGTAGACAGAGATCTTCCCATGCGGGTATTCGTTACAAAATCAAACGGATGATGGTCCGTTTATCATAGCTACTGTCACAATACCAAAATTGCAACAAATTTCGACGTTTTTACCATGTCTTATAAAATGAATAAATTCATACTTTATTATTTAGGCCAAACCAGTCCTCTGCTCATTCTGGAATTTACTTTTCACGCAATGGTAAAAATTCTTGGTTGACGTTACTTGAATAAGGCGCATTTCAATTTTCAAAATACAAAGTAAATTTGCACCAAGGAGTACCAAAATTGCACCAATTATGAGAAGACAGGAGATTGCTTCTTACCTTGAGTTTCTGTTTTTAAGTTGTTTCAACATGTTTGTACATTAAGTCATCTACCTATATGAAAAGTGTCAAAGAGAAAAATATTTTGTTGAATAGCAAAATACCGAAGGAACTGTAGATTTAGTTTTTGCATATGGTCAATTCGACAAATTATGTCTCTTCAATACATAAAAACAAAACATTTGGAAGACTATTGACCTAAAGATGTACATGTATAGTAGAAATTAGTGAACAACAACCAACAAAATCTAAATGAAAAGCCAAAATTATAAAGCTTTACACCCCTTAGTTTAAAACTAAATTTCCCAGATTTAGATTTAGTTAGATTGTAAATAAGATTTGTTTTTGGGCCAGCAATGAAGCAGTAATGGATGGGCTGATGATTATCCTCGGGGCTAACAGTCCCCCTGCAGAGATAACACATAATAAAATACCGCAGGATCTGTAACTGTAAATTAGTTTTCTAAATGTTGTTATTTGACAATTTTTGTAAGTTCATAGATAAAATCGATTCATTTGGAAGACCATTTACTAGAGAACAATAACCAATATAATGTAAATAGAAATATTTTAAGAAAGGGAATGGAGTAATGAATACATTCCAAATCTACACAAAAAAAATGACTAATTTTAGTAGTGAAGTTGAAGTTACAGATTCAACAAAAAACCATGACTATCAAACAGATGGCTGCTTTTGAAAGACTATTTATTCATTATTTCAGTCGTAGCTACCTTTATCCTCATCATCAACGTAAGCAAAGCAAAAATAAAATCCTAATTGTTCAAGAAAATGACATACACACCGCTGTGGTTTTCCTCATAAATACCAGAAAAAAATATCAGGTCTTTTTGAAAGGAAATTGTGACATTTTCTGTACAAAACTCAAAATCATAAATATATACGAATATAAGGAAAGTTTATCTGAGATGATTTTACATCACTAGAAAACAAGAAAATTATTGACGCAAGCTTCAAATTATAGGCCGCCTAATATTGAAATTTCAAAAGTGTTGCATTTTTCATTGGAGTTTTTACAGTATTTAGATTGTGAAGCAATTGTGTACAAAATAGATATGTATGTTCTTAAGTGAGAGCAGATCACAAAACATAAAAGCTGACAGTGTCAATGCCTGTGAATGATGGAAAAGCAAATCCTATGTCTTGTTGCCTGTGACATTTGTTGCATATCAGGGTACCTTAAATTCGTGCTCTCAAACGCTTATATGATTATGAATAAATCCGCGGGAAATGTGTGGACCGAATTCACGCTATAAATTAAAGACCCGTTGGGCGATGAAAAAAATCACTTTGTTTTGATAATCTACGTGTATTTATTGTACATGTGTTTACACTTTGTATGAGTTATCACAATGTATATTTTGAATCGATAACAAGGTAGAAATACAATAGGTTGTTTATACCCGGAAATTCTGCACGCCGAAAAGAAAGTACGCTTACACGTACACATACATGTATCATGAATGGTGATGTTTCATAGTTACCACCCTGAAAATGTCCACTTTTTCTGCATATGATGTAAACTTTCTCGCAATACCAAATTTTGTCAAAAATGTACTCAAAAGTGGGAGATATTATATGTTGGTGCTTATTTCAATTGTTGCGACACAACATTTATGTGAATTTTTCCCCAAGTTACCTTATAAGATTGAAATATTTTGCATTTTAGCTTTTTTCCTTTCTCGCAATACCAAATCTGTACATCATTTGTCAAAAATGACCTCAAAAGTGGGAGATATTATATGTCGGTGCTTATTTCAATTGTCGCGACACAACATTTATATGTATTTTCTCCATAATTACCTTATAAGACTAAAAGATTTTGCATTTTACCTGTTTTCCTTTATTGCGATATCAAATTTATGCATCTTTTGTCAAAAATGAATCAAAAAGTGGGAGATATTACACATTGTATGTTGGTGCTTATTTCAATTATCGCGACACAACATTTATATATATTAGTAGTTATAGGTTATGCATATCCCGTGGCCACAGCCTTGCCGCGCCCACGGGATATGCATAACCAGTATAGGTTTATATAGAATAATAAAAAAGCTTTAGCACCTTCACCCCACCCTCAAAAAAAATTACCCTGGAGTACACCGAAGGGGAAAGAGTTACACAGAAAAAAGTGATAAAAAAAATTTAAAAA
>MJUU01055671.1:15645-31246 GCA_002080025.1 Modiolus philippinarum | reverse complement strand
CGATATGCAGCATCGCCTGGATAAGATCGGACTCAGTCGTGACTTATCAAAGATATTCAAGCCTGTCGTCGAGACGCAAAAGGAGACCGCTTCTCAGATCACCAAAAAGATCGATGATCTCACCCTACCCGCCCCCGTGCCTGCCCTTCCTCCTGCCGCCGCCGCCAAAGGCGACGACGACGACCCACTACCCATCGGGCAAGCTCTGACTACCAATCTCGGTCCGCGAGCAACCCACTATCTTCAGCTCAGTATGACTCCCAAAGCAGATCATACTTTTGGATTTCAAGAGGAAGACGGCGCCATCATGATCGGAAGTCTCCCCGTCACTTTCGACGGTGACGATATCATCGTCGACGACGAGCGCTATAGGGGTACCCCCGGCCTATGGGAGCTCATGGTCATGAAGCATCCCGAAGATTTCGTAGTGAACGACCTGAATACCTATAGCGATATCCTACGATCATCGAGTGCCATGTACCAAGGCAATTCTGCAGTCTCGCAGACTCCCAAGGCTAGCAAAAGCAAGAAGTGGAAGGAGATAGTCTCGTACCTCTATAAGCAAGATAAGTATGGGAGTGGGGTCCGGACCGTCTTTCTTCCCAAATGCTTCGACCTGTTGCTGGATCGCCTCGATCTTTGCGCCGCCGCCTATAAGGCTGGGAATAATGGAGTGCGCAACGAAATCGTGGCCATCCTCGACACCATGAGGAAATCTAAGCATTTCAGCAGGGTGGAGTACGAGAAGCTGCATCGAAAGTTCCTCTAAATAAATGTACGATGCCTTTGGGAGTGAAACACGGTTATCGCCGGAATTATGTAGTCGGTGGACGAGGATGATTCGATACCATCGCCAGTCCGGCCGGACGAGTATTCACCTCTTCCGCCGCGAAGACGTTGGGAAGCAAGGCCGTGAGCGCCGCTTCCAATGCAGCCATCAAGGGTTTGGAGAAAGGAGCGACGAAGGCCGTAGACCACGTCGTTCATCGAGTGACCCGCAAAAAGAAGCCAAGAGCACCACCTGCCGCCAAGACCAAGAGGACCCCTCAGCAGCAGGCGCATCTCAATAAACTCATCTCGGGTGGTGGCATCGCAACCATCCACGACTTCGTCCAGCGCTATAAATAAATATATGATGGCTGATATGCTTACTATCACCGAAGGACTGACTTCCGACGAAAGCGTCCAGGAGTACGAATTCTTCGAATACCATCCCATCACCGGGACGCACCTAAAAAGATCCGGCACCAAGATCCGCCTGAGTATCGAGTCGCAGGATCTCTTCCTCCATCCCTCCCAGAGCTACCTCTTGCTGGAAGGAAGACTCCAGAAAGGTGATGGGTCGGCCTTTGCCGATGTCAATCTCATCTCCCTCATCAATAATGCAATGATGTACCTTTTCAAATCCATCACCTACAAGCTTTCCGGTCAGACGATCGAGCACTTGAAGGATCCGGTAGTCGCCACCACCATGATGGGCCTACTCACGTATCCAGACGAATTCTCCAAGTCCCAAGGCCTCAACCAGCTATGGGTCAAAGATACCTCCGACGCCGCCGCTGCCGCGAATCTGGGATTTGCAGCGCGCAAGGCCTACGTCATAGCTAAGCCCGCCAATAAGGGATCCTTCTCCTTCACCATCCCCTTGAAGCACATCTTCGGTTTTGCCCAGGACTACGAAAAGCTGGTCTACGGATTCCAGCATGAGCTCACTCTCGTCCGCGCATCGGATAATGACGCCATCTTCAGGGATGCTACCAATATCAACGACCCCGGCAAAATCGTCCTCAGCAATCTCTCATGGTTCATTCCCCACATGATGCCTTCCGACGAGCAGAAGCTGCGGCTCTATAAAACCAGCGAGAGCAATGTGAAGCTAGATATCGGCTTCCGCATGAGGCAGTGCGATTCGATGGGCGTCTCCGGAAGCCGTGAATCCAACTGGCGTCTTTCCACCCGAAGCAGCCCTGAAAGACCCCGATGGGTGATCGTCGCCTTCCAGACCGATAAGAGTAACGATCAAGAAGTCAAACCCGCCATCTTCGACCACTGCCGCGTGAATGATATCTGGGTCACTTTGAATTCCCAGAGATGTCCTGCCGTGGGTCATCGTGCCTCCTTCACCCAATCAGAAGATCTCCAGGCTCTATAAGGAGGCCGCCGATTTCCCCTAGAAATTCTTCAATATGGATCATTGGTGAGCAATCCAGGAATCACCCCAGCCGTCTTTACGGATCTCCATCCCCTCTTCGTATTCGACGTCTCCAAGCAGAGCGAGCGCCTCAAGAACTCGACGATCGATATCTATATCAAGATAAGATTCGATCAGAACGTCGCCGCCAATACCCAAGCCTACGCCCTGGTCATCTCCGATCGCAACCTCCAATTCGAATCCGATTGCCAGAAGATGAGCGTCGTCTTCTGAATCTGAGCTCTGCAGTAAATAAATGGACAAAATTCATATTCAGCTACTGTTTGCCATCCCACCCGCCGAAGTCTTCACCATCCTGGTGAAAGCCAAAAACCTCCAGAAACACTCCAACGGCCTGGAGGATTGGAAGCAGAGACTGGTATCCGCTTTCTACGTCACCACCTGTAAATAAATGGACGATTCACTTTTGCGGAAAATCGCCACCAATACCGAACCCAAGCATGGGTTCTCATTCATCGTCTCTGGGGACGATAGTCAGATCTTGACCCGCTTCAACCCAACCCTCCGACTGCGTGAGGAGAAATCTTTCGTGAATCCGGAGACGTACTACTCCATCCCTAATATCCATGCCGGAAATAATTCCTTCCGCTACCCCCCAGACGAAGGTGCCCACTGGTTTCACATCGCCCTGAGCACCGGCTCCTACGGCATCGATGATATCAATGATGAGATCCAGCGGCAGATGCGGCTCAGCAAACACAAGGCTAAGATCCTTCTCGATGCCAACCGCGCGACTCTGACAGCAACTCTCACCCTCGCAAGAAGCTACCAAGTGGATTTCGATGTGCCAAATAGCCTGAATACGGTGCTTGGATTCGATCGTCGAACGTATATCTACGACCGACGCACGAATGGATACGTGGAGGGTGAGCATATCGTCGATATCATCAGCATCAATAGCATCCTCGTGAATAGTGATATCATCCAAGGCAGCTATGTCAACGGCATCCAGCAGTCCACCATCTATAGTTTCTTTCCCGGGGTCGATCCAGGCATGAAGATCATCCAGACCCCTAAGAATCTGATCTACTTACCCGTGACCCTGAAGACCATCAATCACATGCAAACCTACCTGACCGATCAAGACGGTCACCCTATCGATCTGCGAGGGGAGCATCTCACCATCCGCTCTCATCTGCGTGAGGTATAAATGGATTATCAAGAGTACGGTCTCAACTTGACGAAGGGTCAGGCAGAGAAGATTCAGCGTGCGGCAAAGAAGGGTTGCCCCGTGAGCGTCCGATTGCTTGCCAACCTATCTGGTGGGCATAAGATGTTCCTCACTCGACGGCAGATCCAGCGCATCACCCAGCTCTTGCAGAGTGGTAAGGGTGGTTTGGTCTTGGAGATGAGCCTGAAGCAGGTGAGGCATAACGTAAAGGAAGGTGGATTTCTCCCCATGCTTGCAGGTCTCGCCTCTGCCGCGCTACCTATGCTAGCCGAAACCGTGCTGCCTACTTTGGGTGTGGGTGCTTTGAGCGGTTTGGGTAGTGCAGCCATCCAAAAAGCCGTGGGATCCGGATTATATCTCAAGAATGGTGGAAAAGTATGCTGTGTGAAACCCCAGGGTCGTGGTCTGCATCTCAGCCCAGGTACTTTGCCCAATACTTACGGTGATGGATTGTACTACGATGGTAGTGGATTGATCCTGGGCCCCAACAGCCCCTTCAAGAGTATCCCCCTGCTAGGCATGCTTCTCTAGGGCCCTAGATAAATGGACAAAGTGGATGTCAGTCATATCGAATGCATGGAAGAGGAGCTCATCTCAGAAATCCAGATATATGAGAATGCTTTGACGATCTATAACCGACTGGATAAGGTCGTCTCCTTTGCCCTGGGCGCGTGTTCCGTGGGCAGTCTATTGCTGACCAGTGGCACGATGGGGTCTGCTCTGACCGGTGTGGGTGCAGTGGCATTCATTCCCCTGGGTTCCCTCGCCTGCTTATATGCTACGGGAAATATGGTCCTGTCCTTGATCTCGCGCCGAGTCGCCAAGAAGAAAAAGAAGCATCGAAATACCGTGCGATTAGCCAAAACCAGGTCCAAGCTGGCAGGTGGTGCTCCTGCAGTCTGCCTGAAAAATTATTACGATGAGAAGGATCAGCTTCGTCAACCTTCTGTCCCCATTAGTGAAGAATTGAATGCGCATGCGCCGTAGGGAGGGTTCTTCCAATCGCGCCTCGCTCGGCTACGCCTCACGCCGCGCTCATTCCCGAACCCTCCATATCAAAGTGCCAAGTGGCCAAGTGGCCAAAAAAAATATTTTCCAATCCGTTTTGGATTGAGAAATTTTGCGTCCTTACCTCGATTTTTTTTTTCACTTTCTCACCAGATCGTATGAGAGGTAGTGCTGATTGGATTTCTTGCTCAGCTTGAATCCAGTGCTCCGAACGAAAGCTCCTTGCAAGGGGTCATTTTCTTTGTTGAGCGTGGGGCAAGCCCATGCCTTTGTGGTCTCCTCATCTCGATTTTTCAGAGTGAGGATTTTGCTTTTGCCAAATTTTCCGTCCACTTTACCACCTCCAAGATCTTATAGATCACTCCTGTCGGCAAGTCCTTCCATGTGAGGGCTTCCTGATTCTGGTCCTGCACCTTTTCCTGGAAGGCATCTTCGCTGATGAAGTCGTCTTGGGAGATTTCGACGAATCCATTGTGTACGAAAGTCATATTTCTTGTACTTACCCTACGCTCAATAGGAGTGCCGTCCAACATCATTTTGACCGTCGGGGTGGGGGTCCTATGCAGGATTACCCTAGTGCGGCAGAATCGGCCTTTTCATACTACTCAGGTGTTATAAAATGTAATTACATAGAGTTATTCATTATGGAGTAGGAAGATTTAGAGCTTACAGAATTTAAAATAGATGATTTAGATATACTAACTTATAGCTTTATACTATTATGGAACCTGATGCTTTAAATGTGCTACAGTGGGTATGTATTTTATTTTTTATTTTTTATATATTTTTGGGGGTTGGTTTAGGGGGCTGATTCATCACATGATCCTGATGGCAATGACACAATTTGTGTACATATTACGTTTATGATAACTTATTCTGCACAAAATTTTCAAAATATTTCCAAAAAGGTCTTTTGAAACCCATAACGCCATTTCTATCCTCCAATGCTCTATACTTGTTTTTTTTTATTATTATTACTGTATAGGGCTTTATATTCGCGGTACGAAATTTTCGCTGTTTTCAGTGTTGGGCTTGTTCGCGGGGTTTTATATTCGCGGTATTTTAGTTAAAATCATTATGTTCATTTATATTCAGGTTTACAGTAAAATATTCGCGGGTATAAATTTTCGCGGTTATCGTTTTAAACGCGAATAAGGCGAAAATTAATACCCCGCGAAACAACCATACAGTATTATTATTATTATTATTATTATTAAACTGATGATTATACCCTCTTATCTATTATTGCTTTGTGTTTATCTGAATTATACTGAATAGTCAATTTATTGTTTGAAAATTTTATAATACTGGCTTTTGGGTGAATGTGAACTCCTTATATGCTTTACAACCTAAATGAAATGCCTCAAGCAGTTTTAAGTTATTGACCCTAACATGTAAAACACAATAGAAAGAACATGATTTCTTATGTTCTTCACTAATAAGACAGCTGAAATCCTGTTATCTGATTGGTCGAGAGTACTTAACTATATTCTAAATTTAAACAATATATGTGTAGTGTCTTGAATAGAGATTTATTTGTATGAGGCTTAGAAACAGGGACAATGCGAGCTTCAGCGAGCATTGCGCCTGTGTCGAGAAAATACAAATAAATCTCACATTTTAAGACACTGCATGTAAATTGTTATTATACTGCAATATTAAAATGTGAGTAACTTTGTTTTAAATGGCTTAAAAATATTTGAAATACTAGATGTTGTCGGAAACGACAGCTATCCCCGCACTCCCTGTTTGACACAGAAAACAATCATTATACACCCTGGGCATAATTTTTTCATTATTTTTTTAATCTATCTATTGATAGTCATTATTGTTACTAAAAGAATTCTAGAATATATGGTTGCTAAGTAGAATTCCAAAAAAAAAAATAAGTGGTCTTTGAGACTTTCAGGAAATTTTACCAAGATTGGAATCAATATTTTTGAAATCCAGTCGATGAAAATGATTTTCCTAAACTAAAAAAAACAATTTAAGTATAGCTGCTAGGTAGAATTCCAAAAAAAATAAGTGGTCTTTGAGACCTTCAGGAAATTTACCAAAATTGGAATCAAATATTTTTGAAATCCAATTTATGAAAATGTTCGTCCTAAACTACACAAACATTTTTAGTATGGTTGCTAGGTAGAATTCCAAAAAATAAGTGGTCTTTGACACTTTCAGGAAATTTACCAAAATTGGAATCAAAAATTTTTGAAATCCAATTTCTGAAAATGTTCGTCCTAAACTACACAAACATTTTTAGTATGGTTGCTAGGCAGAATTCCAAAAAATAAGTGGTCTTTGAAACTTTCAGGAAATTTAACAAAATTGGAATCAAATATTTTTGAAATCCAATTTATGAAAATGTTCATCCTAAACTATACAAACCCTTTAAGTATGGTTGCTAGGTAGAATTCCAAAAAATAAGTGGTCTTTGAGACTTTCAGGAAATATACCAAAATTGGAATCAAATATTTTTGAAATCCAAATTTATGAAAATGTCCATCCTAAACTACACAAACATTTTAAGTATGGTTGCTAAGTAGAATTCAAAAAATAAGTGGTCTTTGACACTTTCAGGAAATTTACCAAAATTGGAATCAAATATTTTTGAAATCCAATTTATGAAAATGTTTGTCCTAAACTACACAAACATTTTAAGTATGGTTGCTAGGTAGAATTCCAAAATAAGTGGTCTTTGAGACTTTCAGAAAATTTACCAAAATTGGAACCGCCTTTCAGAATCCTAAGTTTTCAGAATTTTGTTTTTTACCAAACACTTGTCAGAATATAAGATAATATGCCAAAATTAAAAAAAAATATGTGTCTTTGACATTTTCAGGAAATTTACCAAAGTTGGAACCGGAACCAAAATTCCAAAAGCTTATTGCAAATCTATAGACTATATGCAACATTTCTGCATAAAGATTTGATTCCTTAATCCAAAAATGTAGGAGGAGTTTGCGTCACATGCCACTTATGTCTAATCCTCATCTTTGGGTCTTTGTTAAAATTGACATCATGGGGCCTCTTGTTTGCACCAAGACCAATATCAAAAATCCGAAAGCTTATTGCAAATCTATAGACTATATGCAACAATTCTGCATAAAGATTTGATTCCTAAATCCAAAAATGTAGGAGGAGTTTGCGTCACATGCCACTTATGTCTTATCCTCATCTTTGGGTCTTATGTCTTATCCTCATCTTTGGGTCTTTGTTAAAATTGACATCATGGGGCCTCTTGTTTGCACCAAGACCAATATCAAAAATCCGAAAGCTTATTGTGCATCTGCAGACTATATGCAACAATTCTACAACAAAATTAAATCCCTAAATCCAAAAATGTAGGAGGAGTTTGAGTCACAAGAAAAGTGTGACGGACGGACGGACGGACGGACGGAGGGTATTACATTATCCTCGAACATTCTTCGAAAGTGTGGGGATAATAAAATGTAAAAAAACAATTACCCAAATGGTATCTCGCTGTTTCTGTCAGTATGATATCAATTAATTGTGAAAGTGAATTTAACACCAAAGAAATAGTACTACAATGAAATGAGAATACATTTGCATGCTTATGTTTAATCATATCTGTAAATGATTGAATTAATTGTAATATTTATTTTTCAATAGAATTATTTTAATAAAATGAGTGAAATAGGAAAATGGAGTGTTGCTGACGTCATACAATCACAATATTAAATCTGTCAGCTATGTTTTAAAGGCGTGGCTTAAATGCTTTATACTGCTAGTAGACTATAAACTTCATATATATAGTTACCCTTTTAAACGTGCTAAACATAACCAAATTGCAGTATAATAAGTTATATGTAATTGAGGCGAAGGACAAGTGAGCGAGATTGAATTTGATTGTGGCAGACATTCCACCGAGAGAGAAAGCAGACATTCTAATAAATCATCATATTTATTGGTCATATTGATATTGATCATCTCCTAAATGATTTACACCATAACTAAATTAAACAATTTTCATATTGGCAGTTTTTGGCATTGCACAATATCATGTTCTTCTTTCATAGTTGATGATGTTGTTATACCAAATTTATTTAGAAGTATTTTAATTGAAGTTTCATATGTAAGAAGGCTTGAAATTATGTCCTTAGCTAGCTGTAAGTAACTGCGAGCATTTGTCCGGGCAGTACCTGTGTGTATTGTCTTCATGTTTTATGTACTTCATTATAAGGGTACTGGACTTTTTTCTAGTTTGATTTTTACCGTGAGTCTTTTTGTGTATTTATTTTTTAGCCATTCACCACACATAGGGGAGGGTTTGGATCCAAGAAAACGAGTTTAACCCCGACGCAATTTTTGCGCATTTCCCAAGTCCGGAATATGTTGGTCATTGCCTTTTCCTTGTCTTCTTATAAAATTTTAGTTTCCTGATATTTGGGTTATTGGATGTGGTTTGTTTCCATTGATTTATTCACTTTTTTACCTTTTTGGGGGGCCATTTAGGGCTTGCTATATGGTGTGAGGTTCCTCACCGTGTTGAAGACGGTGATCCCTAGATGCTTTGTTTTTGGTCGTTTTAACCTGGATATGGAATGTTGTCTCCTTGACACTTACCCCTTTTCCTTTCTTTTTCATATATTTTATGAAATAAATATAGCCATCTATATATAACCAGAGGCTCCCAGGAGCCTGTATCGCTCACCTGGTTTTCATTTGCAACAATCAAGCTAACATTGTAAGTTATACAATCGAACTTCAGTCTCCCCAACTTTGGTAGCTCAAACACAACCAATATCTTGAACTGTATTTAAAGTCTGATCATGTTTTACTATATGTCTTTGTTGGGCTTTTTGACAAAAAACATTCTTTCTAATGACCACTTTTGACACCAGTTTTGAAGTCTAGACATCGTTTTGTAAATGGCGGTCAACAACAATTTTTAACACCATAAATTCGCAACATCAATATCTATTTGGAAACCAGATTTTATTGAAGTCAGACAATGTTGAATTTTCCAACCTTTTTTGGCGGCCATTTTGAAAATGGCAGTCAACGAACAATTTTTAACATCAGTTTTGAAGTTGCCACTTCAATACCTAGTTGGAAACCAAATTTCATTGAAATCGGACAATGTTGAGTTTTCCCACCTTTTTTTGGCAGCCATTTTGAAAATGGCAGTCAATGATCAATTTTCAACACCGATTTTGAAGTCGCAACATCAATAACTATTTGGAAACTTAATTTCATTGAAGTCAGACAATGTTGAATTTTCCCGCCATTTTTGGCGGCCATTTTGAAAATGGCAGTCAACAACAATTTTTAACATCAGTTTTGAAGTTGCCACATCAATACATATTTGGAAACCAAATTTCATTGAAATCAGACAATGCTGAATTTTCCCGCCTTTTTTGGCGACCATTTTGAAAATGGCAGTCAACGAACAACTTTCAACACTGGTTTTGAAGTCGCAACATCAATATCTATTTGGAAACCAAATTTCATTGAAATCAGACAATGTTGAATTTTCCCGCCCTTTTTATGGCGGCCATTTTGAAAATGGAAGTCAACAAACTATTTTCAACACCAGTTTTGAATTCGCCACAGCATGGCAAACATTTCATCATTTTACACTTAACCTTCATTTTCTATAGTTTAGGAACTAAAAGACAAAAAATACAAAAATTAAAAAAAATCGTTGAAAAAAGGGCAATAACTCCTACAAGGGGTTTTGGATTTTCTTCAAAATTTCAGGGTGGGTAGATCTTGATATGCTGAACATTTTTGCAGTTTAAAGTTGACCTCTATCTGTTTATAGTTTTTCAAATAAAAAATAAAATAAATTAAAATTTTGAAAATTTTACGGAAAAAGGGAAATAACTCCAAGACGGGTTTTGAGATTTTCTTCAAAATTGCAGGGCAGGTAGATCTTGCCATGCTGATCATTTTTACCCCGTCAGATTGTTGATATCTGTAACAGTTTTCGAGTTATTTGCAAAATACAGCAATTTACCCCTATGTTCTATTTTTAGTAACAGCAGCCATGTTGTTTGATCCTCGGACTAATCGAACACAATTTTGAAACTGCATACCCTGGTGATGATTCAGGCCAAGTTTGGTTACAATTCGCCCAGCAGTTTGAGAGGAGAAGATTTTTGAAATTGTTGACGGGCGGACGGACGGACGACGGACGGACGACGGACGCAAAGTGATGGCAAAAGCTCACTTGGCTTTTTAGGCCAGGTGAGCTAAAAACGATAAGACCAAGAAACAAAAAAAAATTTAAATTATGTCGTCTTGATCCAAATATGAGGTAGTATGAGCAAAGCTCGTTGTTGAAGGCTTCATGGTGACTTCAAGATGAAGAACAGTTCAATTGCTTTGTTTTACTATGTATTCATAGGGCTTTGTCTCATGTACATTTACTCCATATCCACTTTTTGCTTATTACAGTCCAGAAAAAAAAAACATAAATTTAAACATTAAGATATATCCAAACAGGTTCCTTTGCCAAGAATCGAATTAGGGCGATTAGAATAACAACGAGTTCACAGTAGGTAACGTCGTCCTGCGATGGCATGGTTTTCTACGATAAATTGTCCTGCTCTTCTACGATTGTCCCGGATTCAATACGAATAATATTGAAAAATGTAAACATGCAGACGCTTTCATCATAGCTCTTAAGATAGGTTGCTTTCCTTAAATTGGAATAGTAAATCTTAGATAGTTATCACATAACATACTACACGCTTTTAATCTCTCAAACTCATGAACACATATTTGAAATATAAACAAAATTCCAATTTCATTAAAAATACAGTTTTCTTTATAATTAAAGCACAAATTATCAAGTAAAACCACTGACAGTATCGACACTTCAAATACATCGAAATCCGACAAGAGAACAGCGACATGAATTGCTCTGGAAGACCGTATTTCCTGATTTTTAAATTTAATGTGTCCTGACTTTTACCCGAATTGACCTGGCTTTTATGCGATTGGTCCCGGAATTTAAACGATGCAAATTAGATTAAATAATAAAGTTATTCCCGTTTATTACATCCCACTTTGAAGAAAACGATAAATTTTGAGGCAAAACAGTTACAGAACTATAAAAGACCAACGAAGCTAATTTTTGCGAATAAAAAAGGCAAGTGAACGTTTAGTGAATTTTTTGCACGATGTATGACCGAAGTGTCAGTTTTCCCGTTTGATATGTATATAATGTGTAACCCTTTTAAGGTACTGACTGTAAGCTCTTGTTTTTAATCTTGATTTCGATTCACTTGTTCGACCATAGCAATATCATAGTAAAATGATATTTCAGCATCTACTCTTTAAACATTGATGCAAATTCAACCAAATTTTACAGGGATGATTTTGGGCAGCAGACTAGGCCCCTAGAGCTAGCCGTCAATTTAGCGACTAGCACTTCCTGGCCCATCTTTTTAAATTACGTTTTGTCTTATTCTTTCTTTTTCAAGATTGTGGTCTTGCAGTTAATTGTCCACCTATATTGGGTTTTATTACATACTTAGTAGAAATAATTATCAATATAACCGGAAGTAAACTGTCCATATTTTCACACCCCAGTAAAATAATAAGTTATGTTATGCTCCTCGTTCATCTCAGACAAAATAAACGACTTCCGGTCCATATTGGCCTGGTCAAATAAACGACTTCCGCTCCATATCGGCCTGGCATTTCTAAACGTCGGAAGTATGTAATAAAAAGTTTAATACATGTGCATTTCCATATTGACCTGATTATCATCCTTCGATCCATGATTGTCCCTCGACTTCGTCTCTGGCCGATATGGGTGTCTCAGGATGATAACCAGGCCAATATGGAAATGGCCATGTATTAATCTGTATTTATTTGTATGTTTATAATACTATAGGGAAACGGGATAGAGGAAAGGGAGGTTTGGGTACCCATAAAGCGGTTTAACCGTACCGGCTACATGTACCGATCCCGAGTTTCTATAATTGTCTTTGTTTGTCTTTTGTCATTTAATTGTTTTTGTGCAGTTTCCTGGTGGATTGTGTCATGTGATTGTAAAGTCCGGCCACTGTAAGTGTTTCCTGTTATCTTTTCTCCATTAATGGCCAGTCCTTGTCGAATATTGTTCACTTCATTCTGTATGTTTGGCAACACGGGAATAATATGTACTCTTCAAACACTCATCCAGTGCTCGAAAAGGGACCATGCTCGAAAAGGGACCAATAGACAATACAACATATAAATGATTAAAGAGCACTCATCGATTTAATTGTAAGACAACTTGGAAAGTGAAAGCGGGAGATGTGGGCAATATGTATATACAGATGACAAAACATAGCTTAATTTTTACGAAACAAGAAAGACAAATGTTGAATTTATATAAGATTTTTTTTATATGAACAAGTACACCATAACTGACAAAATAAAAGGAGCATGCACCTCAAGCACGGGAATCTTTTGGCTGACCTCACACTAGTACTGTGCACGAATTTTGATTGAATTTGTCGAAGGGTTAGAAAATGACTATAACCGCTTTCAACACAATATTTTTACGTGTCTGTGTGACTGGTTGAGCAGATCAGGTTTACGCTATATTACCAAATGATGATCCCTGCAGTTTTGTAGGCTTTCACTCTGTTAGTGCTGTAATTTTGAGGCGTCCTTTTGTTCTTTTTTTTGTGTTAAATATAAATTGCCATGCTTTGGGCTTTTTGCCGTATTTTTTTTTTCTGCTTTACATTCGTTTCCCGATGTATAAAGGAGGACCTTTTTCAAACATAGGTAATCAACGATTAAAGAGTTCGCCTCGTTATGGCATACTGTCACAGTAACAAAATTTTGCCTGGATGTTGACATCACAGTTGTATGCATAAGCAAGGTTACATGATCCTACCATGTATAGTGACAGATCTGAACTTGTCCGAAAACTTGAACATAAACCACTCATGCGTAAAACATAAGTCAAAGTGACCTACTTTTGCTTGGATGCTGATGTACCATCAGGGATGCATGCCTATGCAAGGTTACATTATCCTACCAAGTACAGTGACTGAGATTTGAACTCGTCCAAAAACTTGGATGTAAATCAATCAAGCTTAAAATATAGGTCAACGTGACGTCAATTTGCATTGCTTGGATGCTGATCTATCATCGGAGATGGATGCATATGCAAGGTTACATGATCCTACCATGTATAGTGACTGATATCTGAACTCGTCCGAAAACTTGGATGTAAATTAATCAAGCGGAAAATATAGGTCAAAGTGACCTAATCTTTCCTGGATGTTGACCTACCATCAGAGTTATATGCATATACCAGGTTACATGATCCTACCATGTAAAGTGACTCGTCAGAAAACTTGAATGTAAATCAATCAAGCGTAAAGTATAGGTCAAAGTGTCCTAATTTTGCCTGGATGCTGACCTACCATCAGAGATGCATGCATGAGTAAGGTTACATGATCCTACCATGTATAGTGACTGAGATCTGAACTCGTCCGAAAACTTGAATGTAAATCAATCAAGCGTAAAATATAGGTCAGAGAGACCCGGAGGCTTTGAGATAGTCCAAGATGCACCTGCATACAAAGTTTGATGACCTTACCATGCATAGTTGCAGAGATATATGCCCAAATGCGGACGCAGACGTAGACGTAGACGTAGACGTAGACGCGGACGCCGGGGGTACTCCAATAGTCCCCCTTAACTTCGTTGAGGCGAACTAAAAATTACTCATTTCATCTAGTTGGAAGGAGTTATTGATCGCCACCAGCAGAATATATCTTCTATCATCCAACGTTATAATAAAAACTTTTTAGTTTTCGCCAGATGAGCGATACATGCTAAGAATACAGAGATTCTAGCTTAATTATCTAGAACAGCCACATTTTTTAGATATTTTACCGTAGATGTCATGCCTGCTAAAGCAGAAAATGAGTTTTGTGATAGTATAATAATTTCCAGTGCAGTTGAAGTTATGAAAAAACACACAATTATAAAATGTGCAAAATATAGAGTCAATAACAAAAGACCGAAATTGCTGAAAATTTAGTAAACCGATACCATTCAAAGGATATCCCGTGAAAGCATGCACGCTAATTTACCGTGAAGTCTTTGTATGATAGTAACTCAAAATTTGTTTTAATATTTATCAAAATATTCAGATATTGATATCTCAAAAAAAAATTCTATCTACTTTAATAGAGCGTTTTAAGAAATTTTTTTGTCAAAGTCGATTTTAAAAGAATAATGATTTTAACAATTTTGATTTGACCTCAGAAGCGACTTGATCTGGTTTCAATATGAGCCGTTCGCTAACTAAAAGGTTTGTTTGAAGTAGTCCTAGAAATTGTTCTTAAAATTTTGGATGCGTGTCCAAATCGCAGTTGCTTAATTCTATCATGCACAACTAAAAAGCCAAGCCTTCCAACCTCCGACTTGACCACACTAGATCTGGGACCCATGTTATTTTTCATATTTTGCACTATTTTAAGTTAACGATTTAAAGTGATTTTTTTTTATTTTATTGAAACACTACCACATCAAGCAGAGCAAGAATAATCGAAATGGCATTGAATATGAGCTATTGACAGTTTGTCTTGCTTATTTTGACAAGCAGTTCGCTTTTTTAGAGATAAAACCGATTCAATAAATCTGTCCCCAACGTCAGTTTTTGACTTGTATATCTTTTGTCAGCTTCTGTGTTAAAGAAAACACAATGTTATCAAATGTGGACGGAAACAGATAAATTTTGTGTGCATTCATACATAATACAAAAAATACCCCAATATTATAATGTAGCATTTTGTCATCTTTTCACAAAGGAACTTCCAGTTAGTGAATTAGTCACAACATCACTGCATTTGATTGGTCGACCTTAGCAACAACACAGTCCAACAACAAAGTTATGCCCACGACTCGAATAGTTGAGATCTGTCCTTTGTAAACCTTTTGTCGTTGATAGGGTCTGTCTGTTACATCAATTTTCCGTCATTTAATTGAAATGATTGAGATGATTATCACAATTGCGTTGTAGAATCTGGCCATAACGGATGTCCTTTTTCTTTAAGAGCAAAAACAGTGTCAAAATGTTCATTATGAACCAACATGTAACATTCAGTGATTCATCCTTTAACTTGTGAACAGATATTAAACAAACTTAAGAATTGTATTCATACTGACGATAAAAAATAGTTCGATTTACATATTTTCCCGTTAATATGAGTCCCGTTTAATCGCAG
>MJUU01055665.1:6684-32546 GCA_002080025.1 Modiolus philippinarum | reverse complement strand
TTATATTATGAATGAAATGTAAAACTAGTAAGTCAATCGTTTGAAGAATAATTGATAGGTCTTTCCCAAAGTTGCGTCAGAATGTTCTCATTATTGATTCATAGGGAAAACCAACATTCTAAGCTTAATATGTATATTTAGACTCTATAACGTGAAAGACATTTTTTCAATGTGACCTTGACATTTGACCTTGACGTCATTTTGAAGGTCAAGTCTACCTGAACATTTTTTCTATTGAATATATGTTTGTATCTTCAATGGCATTTGAGCTATAAGCAAAAACCCCAAATTTAGACGTCGAAAATCAGTTTTTGGTCCATAGAAAAAGAATAAAAAATAATCCGAAGAATAACAATAAGGGGTTTCACTGTGGTGAAAGACCTTAATAATAATAATAATCAGAAGAAATACAAGAAGTTCTTTCCACCGAAAGTGGGAAAGACCTTAAATAGTGTTGACTTATTTTAAACACAATGTATATTAAAAATTAATGCCCTTAGATGAAGGTGTTAGGGATTAACACATTCGATGAAAAATTTATCACCCTCGACGTTGTCTGGGGCGATAATTTTACCTCGTTTGTTTATATATCCTAAGATCTTCATTCAAAGGCATTATGTTTATATTATGAATGAAATGTAAAACTAGTATGTCAATCGTTCGAAGAACAATTGATAGGTCTTTCCCAAAGTTGCGTCAGAAAGTTCTCATTATTGATTCATAGGGAAAACAAATATTCTAAGCTTATTATGTATATTTAGACTCTTTAACGTGAAATACATTTTTTCAATGTGACCTTGACATTTGACCTTGACGTCATTTTGAAGGTCAAGTCTACCTGAACATTTTTTGTATTGAATATATGTTTGTATCTTCAATGGTATTTGAGATATAAGCAAAAACCCCAAATTTAGACGTCGAAAATCAGTTGTTGGTCCATAGAAAAAGAATAAAAAATAATCCGAAGAATAACAATAAGGTCTTTCACTGTGGTGAAAGACCTTAATAATAATAATAATCAGAAGAAATACAAGAAGTTCTTTCCACCGAAAGTGGGAAAGACCTTAAATAGTGTTGAGTTATTTTAAACACAATGTATATTAAGCATTAATGCCCTTAGATGAAGGTGTTAGGGATTAACACATTCGATGAAAAATTTATCACCCTCGACGTTGTCTGGGGCGATAATTTTACCTCGTTTGTTTATATATCCTAAGATCTTCATTCAAAGGCATTATGTTTATATTATGAATGAAATGTAAAACTAGTATGTCAATCGTTCGAAGAACAATTGATAGGTCTTTCCCAAAGTTGCGTCAGAAAGTTCTCATTATTGATTCATAGGGAAAACCAATATTCTAAGCTTATTATGTATATTTAGACTCTTTAACGTGAAATACATTTTTTCAATGTGACCTTGACATTTGACCTTGACGTCATTTTGAAGGTCAAGTCTACTTGAACATTTTTTTGTATTGAATATATGTTTGTGTCTTCAATGGTATTTGAGCTATAAGCAAAAACCCCAAATTTAGACGTCGAAAATCAGTTTTTGGTCCATAGTCCCAAAACGGTTGGTCCAATGATTTTGGACCCAATGTAACAAATGTAGATCTCAACAAGACACACATTTTCTCCATTACATTTCATCAGCCATCTGTTAGGGTTTCCGAGTCAATCCGCTAACAAGCCTAGAGGTCAAAATAAAGGTCACCGATGACCTTTGACCTTGACCTTTTCAAATAGCTCCTGGAGAACCAAGAACAATGGTAAAGGTTTCATGTCTCTATCACTTCCGGTTTGGGAGAAAATCATTGTTAAAAAGCATCAAATTTTGCGGGGCATAACTCCAGAATGGTCCATCGGACAGTTTCGGACCAAATGTAACAAACTTTTGTCATGACCTAACGAACATTTTTCTAATTACACTTCATCAGTTATCTTTTATGGTTCCCGAGTTAATCTGCTAACAAGGTTTACCATGTTTGGTGATGTAACTCTGTTACTAAAAATAGATCGGCTTCACAGGGTCAGTCTGGTCAAACCCGGCCTTTTCTGAATAATGGTACAAAGTATCAAAGTGATATCTTTTAAGACTTTTTTGCAAATTTGAAGAAAAAAAAAGAAAAAAAATAATAATCAAAAGAAATACAATAAGGTCTTTCCACAAAAGTGGAAAAGACCTTAATAATGAAATTGGGGAACGCCAACAAAAACTAACAAAAAAAATCGCACTGTATTATAATTTACAAAATAAAAAGTTAATTAGTTTTAGGCATGTAATTTCATATTTGTTATGTCTATTTAGAGCAGAAAAGTATTTTACATTTCGGAGCACCATCCATTTATTTGTTTTAAAAATATGATGGGGACCAATATTCTGGAGGGCTTATGAGTTAAAACCTAAAAATAATAGTGAAAAATGAAAATCAAATTATGAATGAACGTATCATAGTATAGCGGTGAGTATTAGAAAAGTCGCTAAGTTTAAAAGTTTAAATGACCCAAAAGCCTCACAGAATTTTATTGGCTAATATGAAAGGTTGAAATATTAGCTAACAGAGGGTTATGTCGTAAATGGTGAATGAAAAGATATGGAGTAAATGCACATGAGGCATAGTCTCTACAAATACATGGTAAAAACAATCAAAGGAACAACGCTTTAAACGCTTTAAACATTGAAAACTTGTCCAAACTGTACGAAATTTGGGATCAAAAGCGTCACCTTGGAAGAAGTAAAAGTAAATGGATCAAAATCGTTCAAAATTTTAATAAAAAGTCATTAAAACATTGTAATGCTTTGAAATAAAGTTTAATTCGTGAAATTCAATGACCAAATTTAGACATTTGGAACAAAAATGGCGTTATACGCATCGTTTTTAAAATAATGTCCAGAACAGATATTTTTAAGTGTGTAGTATTTTTTCAAGAAATTTTGTTGTTTTTTTTTTGTTAAGCGTGTAATCAAAACAATCATAAAAGCTTAATTATGATTACGTAAATGTTTTAACTATCGGAATAAATTCCAATCTAAGCTCATACTCCGGAGACTGTCATTTGCTATTTTTCAAAATGATTGCCACATGGCTACTTTTGTTGCATTTTGAGTTGTCAAAACTCCCCTTTTTAAAGAAATGTTGTAATGCTATCATATGACAATAGAGTAAACTTTTCATACTCAGATATCTAAAGTAAATGGAGATAAATTAATGTAAAATCGTAAAATCGAACATAAAAAGATGACAATTTCTGAGTTGGAAATAGCATCTTAAAGGATAGTTAAGGCACAGTTTACTTAAAAAATATGATGACACAATGATGCTTCAGACTTTTTTAGTCTTTATAACGATTGTCATGCATACCATTTGAAAATTTGAGGACGATTTGAAGAGATGTTTCATCCGGATGAATTTGCAACACAACTAGCAACGTGACAATAACTTTGAAAAAAAAATAGCAAGTAACAGTCTTTTTTGTTGGCGCCAATATTGGAAAAACATTTACGTACTCTTAGCATTGCTTTCAAGATTGTTTTGATCACATATTAAGCCAAAAAACAACAAAATTTCTTGAAAAATTACTACAAACTCAAAAATATCTTTTTTGGCGAGTATTCTAAAAACGACGCACATGACGCCATTTTTTTAACCAAATGTCTATATCTAGTCATTGAATTTAACGAAGTAATCTTTATTTCAAATCATTACAGAGGTTTCAATGACTTTTTTGTTAAATTTAGAACGATTGCGATTCATTTACTTTGACTTGGTCCAAATTTGACTTCTACAAGGTGACTCTTTTGATCCCGAATTTCGTGCAGTTTGGACCAATTTTAATTTTTACGACACAACCCTCTGTTAGCTAACATTTCAACCTTTCATGAGCCAATAAAATTCCATGAGGCCTTTAGGTCATTTAAAGTATATAAAATGATGGCTTCGCCGCTTGCCTATCATACCATGTTTCGATATGAAAATGTACCGTTA
This sequence comes from Modiolus philippinarum, assembly GCA_002080025.1. Taxonomy (NCBI): domain Eukaryota; kingdom Metazoa; phylum Mollusca; class Bivalvia; order Mytilida; family Modiolidae; genus Modiolus; species Modiolus philippinarum. The sequence goes on along the minus strand of MJUU01055665.1, from coordinate 28,560 downwards.
CTCAATATACAATTTCAAAATTGAAATTGAAAATAAAATTAATAAACAAATGTGTAAATAAAATATGGCTTGATCTATAAACTCACCATTGACTTGCAAAAACGTGAAAGTAGCCATTAAAATAAATACTACAAATTCATTCGGACGAAACATCTGCTTAAATCTTCCTCAAATTATCAAATGGTATGCACGACAATCGTTATAAAGACTAAAAAAGTCTGAAGTCTTACAATTGTACATCATTGTGTCATGTTATGAATAAATATAATAAAATTTCTATTCATCAGGATATGAGGTTTTGCTCATCAATTAATAATTCAAATCCAATCAATTATATCATCTTCATCAGTTGCGTCAACAGCATTTGGGCTTGTAAGTTCTTAGAAGTGAAAATATGTTAAAATGTTCTTTTTGAATTTTCTGGTTGCTATAAAGATACAATGTTATTTTGTGAATTTTGCATATTATACTTTGTCCCTGTTAAAACTTATCGTATTTCCTGCAGAAAGGAACAGAGAACAATCCCTGTTAATATTTGATTTAAACATATTTTCATTTGCTAAACAATAAAGCGAAAACGTATCGGACACAAGTAATCCGAATTTAGATTTTCTACTCCTTAAATACAATAATTTATACAATGAACATAATATAAGCATTCAAAGTGATCAAACTTATAGATACAATTTATTTTATAAAGAAAATAAATGAAACGTGAATAGAAAAAAATTAAAATGTTAAAAATGAAGAAGAGTACTGGTTGTGTACTAGTTATTGCCAATTTCACACTGTGATTTTGCATTTGATACGTTATTTTGTAACAATTTACTAAGTAATACGCCCAACAATCGAATTCATTTTTAGTTTCATATTGAATATGCGTAGTAATATAGTCATTTTAAAAGTGTTGGTTTTTTGACAGCTTTTGCTGATGTGTGTAGAAGTTATCACCATCTTATATGCATCAGTTTTTTTTCTCAAGTTGCAACATGTACATTTTAATCCACTGAAGTACTCCAAAACGAAATGAATTAAAACGGAATTAAAAATGAAAGGTCAGCCGACGCAATTTTTAAACTGAAAGAATGCCAAATTCGCTCTATTTTGTTAACATTTACGAGAAAAAAGACCTTGACACGCCAATTCATCTTGATTTGACTTTATGAAGAGAAGCGGTTAATCCTGGCGGAAAACATAACCGACACCCCAAGTTCTCATTTGCAACTTCACATGTAAAAATCTATTTTTAGCTAATTATCATACGTGGAATCCCCCAACACATAGCAATATATAATTCAAAGTTGCTCCCAAGGAATTTTATCTCAAATTTTGCCTCTTTTAAGTCCAAATCCAATGTTTTTTAATGACTGTATTTTTAGGATATTGCTGTCACTTCTGTACATTACCGTTTAACATAAGTCATGCGCGAACGCAAGGCACGTGAAAATTGGCGATAATTGGTACATGGCGATAACTGGTACTCGGCCAGTATGTGTTTGCTGTGCTTAGCTTTCAGGAATTGTTTCTTATATTTATGTAAATATACAGTCCAACAAATGTTAAGCATCCCTAAATCTTAAAGTTTTACTACAAAAACATGTTGGAAGCTAGTATAGATTAAAAATTTTGCATGATGATAAGCCTGAACATGAAGCCCGTAATTATAATTTCTTGCATTTGAATATATAATCTTACATCTGATTTCATCAACCTATCATAAAACAATTCCTTCAGTATGTAAATACCAGTTTCAACAATAACTACAATAGGGAACATTGTAAGTTCAAATGTGCTACCAATTCATTTTTATGGGTTTAATGTATTACAAAACTCCATAATTGCTACTTTAAGGCTTTGATGGAATATTCAAGCGAATTTGGAACAAGTCTTAATTTAATGAAATAAGACCAAGTGTTTTTCTAATGCCGTTGTTCCAGAAGTTTCAACGTTCCCTTAAATGTTTATAATAGACAGTATTATACAAAAACCTACAGATTGGGATAGCAATGCCTCGCAATGATGCAAAAAGATTATTCTGAGAATTAAATCTCTCAAAAAAAATTTCCAAATTTTACAAAATTCAAACCGAAAAAATGGTCAAGGGAAGATACTTGGCACAACAGAAATCATTATTTGGACACACCAGAAATCATTTTTTTGACACCAGAAATCATTATTTGGACATATGGAAAGTCTCTGAATCTAATAAAGCCTTACCTGTTTGAAAACAGATGAACATTGTGGAGGTTTTCTGCAATGACAAGAAAATCGAAAGTTCCAAAATTTTAAAGATTACCAACAATCTTGCTTTAAAGTTTTCGAATTCATTCTGGTCTTAAAAATGGCCTGAACATCGACAGAACCCTATAAATAAGGGAACATTCAGCAATGAAATTGTTTTGTTTTGATATTTCGTATCATTACCGGAAATGCACCGGTTGAAATGTCGAAAAATTGGATTAGCTCCCCCGTATTTAAACACTACCTGCTATATCTATAACTTTCATCTTAAATAAACGTAGGAACGCCAATTGGTATTTTTTATTCAGCGATAACAACAATGGTCTCCAGTCAGAATTCCTTCATTGAACTGAAACTTTTTTTGTGGTCAAAGCTACCAATTGCATCATTAAATTATGTTGTCCATAATTTTATATCTCACCACATAAATACAGCAATAAGAACATTCTTGCCAACATTCGTGAATTTTTGTGAGAACGCTGACATACGCCGAAGAAAGTGAAGAAATTCTTTCGTCTGGCGCATTCATAATGTTAGGCAAACGACTTGCAACGCACGGGAAACTTACCCATAACTGTCTGCAACGCTCATAAAACGTATAACAACGTATGAAGACAGTTTAATAAAAGTACCCCTGGCGTCAGAAAAATACACGACAAGAAATTAAGTTAATGCATTTTATATTTGAAGAACACTTTTTCACAATAAGTGGAATAATATCTATGGCCGCAGATGAAAATATTTTGATCAGTTACAGGGAGACAAGACCGATAGCCATGTAGTTGGAAGAGCATATCGGTGACCCTATGTTAACATAGATGTCAATTATCCCTCTTACGTACAAGAATGGAATGGGACAGAGACACTCCCTTCCGTTTTTCAAATATCTTCGAATCGAAAACTGTCCCTTTGATATTTTACCGACTGATTTCTACGATTGTATAAAAATGTACAAAGGTGACACCTCCCTTTTGGTACCAAAAGTGAGTCCACGAATAGTACTTATCCCCTCCACCATACAGCCGGTAGGGGTGAAGTATGTACCAGAAAGAAACTTTCCGAGTCCGTTTATTGTCTCCCTGAACCGCCAAATGAATGGATTTCGAGGAAGCCCATTCACCGCCAAAAAACTTTCCGCGGCCAAAAGTTATAAGATTATTCAGCTGGGAACGTATTTCCCTTTCCTAATACAAATGTTTCTAAACCGCCTTTCAAAGTATTTAGAAATATTTCCATTCCAAGCTGGGAAAGATGTGTGCCGTCATGTCGGAATAGGTTAGTTTCGTTTGCAGTAATAGATTGGTGTCTCAAGATGTATTGGTTCTCTTGTCTCATGAAGGATCTCACAGCACCATTTACTCTTTTCTACTCTTTTCTACTACTTTTGGTTTTAATGTGCCGTGCCAATATAACCTTTGGAGCATATCCGACCAAATTATATTAGTGGATGGTGTTAACGCTTTGATTCTCAAGAAAGAGCATTATATATTTTCAATAAGTTCTTTAGTTCGCTCTATTACCAAGTCATTGGCTCCTAAATGTACAAGAATAAAATTTGGACTTGATTTCTGTTTCAATTCAAATTCGACTTTTGGATCTAAATCTGCCCATTTCATACCAGTTTTTGTCATCCAAATGATATCAACATTTATTCTGTTTAGCCCTAGATTTTTTCCACCTGCACGTTTGCTTGCTGCTTCGCTGGCCCAGTGGGGTATTGAAGATCCAATAATCCATACGACAATTCTCTGACCTGAAAACTAATACTAGTTAAGGCAATCAAGATTAGTTAGGAAACGACGAATCATTTTTTTATAACGGAATTCTGATATAACTTGTAAAAGCATCTGAGGACCATCTTCCCCATTTTTTGATTGTGTCATAACTAATTCCCCTTAATTTTGCCTCTGAGGCCGCACCGATTCTGAAAGAGTGAGATTTAAATTCATCTGCAGCTGGTACGTTTAAGAAGGAAACTGCCTTACGTAAAACCGCAGAAACTTGATAACGAGTTAAACATGACCCATTAATGTGTATAAATAGTTGTTGGCAGTTTGGGAGTGAAGGTCGGTTTTCTAAGTACTTCTTTAAACATAGCACAGGACAAATTATGTCACTTCCATGGTATCTGTTGACAACTATGCAATTAGAGTAACCCCGCTGATCTGATGAAAACTTTAAGTTGATTTGTTGTTAGTGATATATCGGAAATTTGAAGAGATGTTGATGTAGAATGATTTCCATGATTAACTGTAAATTTCCCCACCCGCAGGAAGGCAAAGAATGCTAAAAGAAATGCAGACTTGAACAATAGGTATTCATAGTTGGAAGAACATACGTGCTGAAGCGTATTTACTATTTTCTTTAGCAGTGGTAACGTGATAGGTACCCTGGTATCTTTACGGGGATTATCCCAGACCACTCCCTCCAGCATTTTTGCAATTACAAAAGTTTTCGTTGTATCATTCAGATTTAAAATTTTTTGTGAAAACGAGATTCCACTAACATAAGAATGAATTGTTGTTGGAGCAAATTTCTTCAGTGACAAGTAAGCAATGAATTGTACTAATTGGTTGACTGGGACCGGCCAAGATGTGTCCAAACCATACAGCTTCTGAAAAAATCTTAAAATGGATCTTGCCCTCCCGTAGCTTTTCCATGTACTGTCTGCAAGAGCACTCGAGAATAGTTGTGATGACTCTTCATTTATAGATTCCACACTTGGGTCGGTATGGGAGTTGGTGTTAATGAAGCGTTTGGAGCAAGTTGCCGGAATTGGGACCACTGACAACGAGAAATAGAGTCAGCTAAAGAGTTGGATTTGCCTTCAACAAAACGAGATTTTATTAATATATTCTCTTTTAGAGTTGTTAAAACAAGTTTCCTAACCAAAACCATAATCTCAGGTGATTTCGAAGACTTTTTGTTAAGGATGCGAACCACAGCTGCATTGTCGCAATTGAAAATTACTTTTTGATTTTTCGGCCGAGAGCTCCATGTTATGATTGCAGTCATGATAGGAAACAGTTCAAGAAATGTGATATTTGATAATAAACCCTTTTCTATAAAACTAAGTGGCCATGTGCCATGAGCCCATTCCCCTTGAAAATAAATGCCAAAATCCAACGTAGCGCCATCAGCACTATCAGTGAAAAATTCCAGTTCATTGGTTGAGGTCCATAAAGGCTCAGGCATAATAGTTACGCCATTATATTTGTCTAAAAATTCTTCCCAAATTAAAAGATCAGCTTTCAGGCAATTTGACACTCTTATTTTGTAATGCTGTTTCATCACGCCTATAGTGGAGTCGATAAGCCTTCTGCAGAAGGCCCTGCCAGGTGTTATAACCCTGCAAGCAAAATTTAATGAACCTAGTAGAGACTGCATTTCCCTAAGTGTAACCTTTTTACTAGTGATAACTGACGAGACTTTTTGTATGAGTTAATTAAGTTTATCAAGGGGAATTCTAAGCGTCATATTCTCTGTATCAATTTCGATTCCCAAAAATGTGAGACACGTAGTCGGTGGTATTGTTTTCTAATCGGCTATCGGCACTCCTAACTTGTGACCGAGTTTCTTGAAATTTTCCAACAAATGTTTGCATTGACTGGTGCCAGGGGTACCTAAAAATAGGAAGTCATCAAGATAAAGTACTAAAGCTCCGCCTTTATTGGTGGACAACACTAGCCAATGAATGAAACACGCAAATTCTTCAAACAAAGAGCAGCTGATAGATGCCCCGAAAGGGAGACATTTATCAAAGTAAAACATTCCATTAACTTTAAAGCCAAGTAAATCAAAATCTGCAGGGGAAATTGGCAATAGCCTGAATGCAGATCTTATATCGGACTAACTCACTAAGGTGCCACGTCCAAATTTTTTAATCATTTCAACAGCATCATCTATATTTGAGTAAATGAAGATCATTTTGTTTGATCTATAAAATGATTGACCGATGAGTCCTCTGGGTAAGATAAATGATGAATGAGCCTACACTGACCAACTTCCTTGCCTTTAGGGATGAGGCCTAAGGGGGAAACCCTTAAGGTCGGAATGGGTCTACTTCTGTAAGGTCCGGCCACTCTACCAGCATCAATTTCTTTCTGAATTTTTTGTNATTTTGTTGGATCTATAAAATGATTGACCGATGAGTCCTCTGGGTAAGATAAATGATGAATGAGCCTAAACTGACCAACTTCCTTGCCTTTAGGGACGAGGCCTAAGGGGAAAACCCTTAAGGTCGGAATGGGTCTACTTCTGTAAGGTCCGGCCACTCTACCAGCATCAATTTCTTTCTGAATTTTTTGTGACAATATGACTGGTTGTTCGTTTGCGCTTTTCAAATTTTTTGTGTCGGTTGGAAGGCGTGGACCTTAGTAATGCAAAGAAAAACCAAACTTAAAGCCTGAAAGAAAATGAAAAGCTTTCTTTTGGTCGGGATAATGACGTAAATACAAAGCCAAATTAAAAACATTCACAGGAAAAAAAACCAAGAGAATATATATGACTGTATGTTTTGCGGCTAACGCCGTGTGCAAAAGTAGACGGGGTGTTGCCCACCACATCCTGAACACGCATGCCTAAATCGACAAGGGTTGAACATACAGCGTTTCCCGTTTGTGTTATACACGTAGCACGTTCTTGTTGCCGGGGGTTGGCTCTGTCCTCGAAAGGAATTGACGGGAGTGCTAGGGGAGAAATTTCTAGATTATGAAAAAGAACTGCTTGCGTTGGAGTTTTCGAGTCCTTGTTGTTCCCGCATCGTTGTCGAAATGTAAAATGCCTCAAATCTTGGTTGACCAAACCCCATAAAGAATTGGGTTTTCGGGCTTTCCTTAATCGGAACTGTTCATCATATAATACCCATCCATGTGATTTGCTCGCGGCAAAACGAATATCCCTCATATACTTCAATAGCTCCTGACCCAAATGACTGTTTTTCTCGAGTAAAACACTCATGTAGACCATACAGGCACTTGTCCAAGAATGAATGTTTGCTATTGGACGGGTTGGGCCAGCTTCAACTATCATTCGGCCACGTCGTATAAATAAGTCGCCATCTTGGTCTGGAAAGTTGGCTAATTCCCTTGGGGATTTCAAAAGGGTACTAAGATCAACGAATCCATGCTTCCAGATTTGTTCCTTTAATTTGATTGGTATATGGCACCCGACCTCATCGTATACGCTTTTTTCTATAGATGACAAATTTTGAATAAACTGAACCGATTGGTCGGAAGTTACTGAACTACTTTGGGCATGGGGTAAATCATGCAAGTTAACATTTTCATTAAAATCAATAGACTCACCAACAGGACGCGAGGTGTTACCGGATGGTCTCCCTGAGGCCGCCTCTCGGAAAATGGTGGTTCCCGTCTTATCCCTTGATCTTCGTCTGATTGTGTTGGATGCTCTTGCGATTTTCCTTGACCTGTAGGTTGAGTCTTTATTTTCTTCTCTGCAGGCTGACCTCCTGATGGTTTTTGTCTTCTTCTTGTTCCTGTAGGTCTTGACGGTGTTCCTCTATTTGGTTTTGATCTTGGCATCTTAGAGTTGAAACGATTGTTACAAATTTGAATGTTCACAACAAAAATCTCAATTTACGAAAATGTCTGACTTGAAAGATTTAAACGTTAAAGTTCACAACAAATTTACTGACTCGTATGAATGTATCTAACACAAATTAATAAAACAAGCCTTTCTAACAGATATGAAAATTTCCAATGAAACAATATCATTAACCACGTGTCATTAACCCAAATGTCATTTTATACTTAGGGGCGTTACGCTTGTCCAATCACGTGTAGTTACTACATCTGAAGCATGCATGGAAATATAGTTCTAAATATAAACACCTCCATGCATGCTACAAACAAACACGCAAGGTGCCTAAATTCAATTATCTTGAGAGGGATAATTGCTATTAAACGCGTTTTTCTCATGCACTTGACGTATACCGAAACAAAGGCAATATAATACCGAAGGAACAAAGGAGTAGAATTTACAAAAATCGAAGTCCAAAGACAGGCCAAAACGAGGACCCAGAAAAGAATGACGTCAGACACAGAAAAAATGATGTCAGGCACAAAAAACAATTACGTTAGACAGATACAAAGCACAGAAATAGAATCATTACATTCAAAACATAGGCGCTCACAGTGTGAACTTCAGGTGCTCCGGAAGGGTAAGCACGTCTTGCTTTAAACGGCTACAGATTATCTCCGTTTTTTGTATAAAATAGCACCAAGCATCCACGTATCCCCATTGTTTGACGGACCCTACACTAGTTCATAGTGTTTCGGCAGCTTTGTAACAATTTCTAGGGATGGTTGTATTTGTCTTTGTAGTCGGAATTAAAAAGTAAATCTAGGTCTGGTCTCATTAGGGGTCCCCTAGATAACTTTTTAAAAAAGTCTTAATTATAATTTGACTTTTGCGGTAGTAAAAGATGGCATAAATTACTGTGTTCTTTTACAAACGGAATGACAAACTTGTCAAAAATCTGTTACACGTGTCGTATAATAGCTATAGATGTCAATGTTTCAAACCAGATTTTTCTTGTATCAAAAATGTATCACCAGTCTGTCAAATCTTGTATCAAAAATGTATCACCAGTCTGTCATATCAAAGAAATAGGGAATCCGACAAGAGAAATCACTATATTATTTAGATGTGGATACAAGAAATTTTTAAGAATACTAAACAAAACCTTTGGACGAGAAAGTTAATTTGGTACAACACTTCTTAAAATTAACCGAAAGTTTATTATACAGGCGGGGAAGTGGTTGAAATTATAGAACAATAGAAATTGAGCTCTCGTTTAAATGAGGTAGAAATATAACTTTTTGGATTGTTTACCATAGATGCATTATTATAAAAGTTATTTCCAATGAAAAAATGAGAACATTTTTCATTCCTATATTTTGAATTTATATGAAAACAACGTAGATTGCCGCAGGTGAACGTGTAGATGCATATAAGATGCATAAATCGGTAAAAAATATCAAGTTAGTGTCTGTCTTTCAAAGTGGATCCCCAAAAAGACCATCTTTAGATTTTGACCAAAATTTGCATACGGAGTGCCAATATCCCTGTTAATCAACGTGCAAATTTTTATGTCCAGCGTTTATCCAGAATAAAAGTTCAAACATGATCGAATTTATATCTCCTATGCATTCTTTGTGAGGTTTCTTTCAGGAACAACTTTGTATAAATAGGAAACCGTCAACAAACCTCTCTAAAAGAATACCAAATAGTAACTAACCTTATATTACATCTAAAATACTAATTAACACGTGTCCGAAGATCTTGCAATTTAACGAAGTGAAAATGCTTAGGTAATACATGCCCCTTTGATTGCCCCATATATTTATTTCACAGTGAGTACAAATCACTCGTGAGCTAAAAATATAATGAAAAGGCAATTTTCTCCCTACTTGAAAACTTGGAAAAAGTGGATCCTGAAAAAGGCCATATGCAGAAATCAATTTCATATGGTTTATACCGTGCATAATTATATATTTAATAATACTCCTTAATTTTGTTTCCGCCAATGCCCGTTGAGGGTCGCTAGATGTTTTTCTTTATTATCATACAGTGTTGACCATCAGATAGAGTTGGTTTTAAAACAATGTTTTATGAATTAATCAACGACATTTGTATATTTCTAAAATATCTGTACCATGCAGCGATTGTTGCAGCATAAGATACATAGTCTTTGAAATGTAAAGAAATACCGCAAATATTAGAAATTTGATTTTTTTTCACCGTGGCTGTGTCATCACACATCTTGTTTATTTGAGGAGATGGCAGGTAAACAAATTTACAGGGGAGACAATTTTTGTGAACTACTTCCCCGCCTGTATACTTTGAAATACTTTCGAAGTAAATCCTCACCTTTATTTATATAATTAATGTCTATAAATACAATTTGATCTAATCACGTGCATCTAGATAACGCCAACTGCCACGTGACTTTTCGTACAGGCATGTAGAATTGATCTGTATTAGTCTAACATTTGACAGAAAGGCAAGAAGTTTCATTCGAAGATAAAATTCTACGTTTCAGATAAAATATGCACGGCTTCCGTAAATATTAAGAGCCAGGCAGTGCGTTTTACTAGCGAAAGAGATAAAATTTGCACAGTTTGAATAACCCGGAATCGAATTATTCTGATATCGAAATAGTTGTTAAAGCAACTACGTTTTTGTAGGTTTCATTAAAGGAAAAACAGTACGATGTATTAGAACCACTAATAATATAAAATACTGTAACGAAATATTCAACACTTTCAAAGTTAATTTCCTGCACGTTAAAGAACCCTTGTAGCAAGCTCTTTTTGGGGTGGTCCGTAGGTGATCGGCTACAAGGCTAAATTCCCCGCCCTTGACGATATCACCCTACTTTTCCAGTGGCAGTCAGAATTTCCCGTCCCATGGCCCTTTCCATACCCCAAGGTGATTATTTATTAACAAACTTGTTCTCGTCTTGATATAGCTGAAATATTGCTGAGTAGACGTTAAACAATAATCAATCAATCAATCATTAATCGAGGCTACTTAGAATGTAAAATTAATCACTGATCTATTAGTTCAAGACAGGTCAAACTTTCTTACACAACCGCCAATGAACAATTTATTAAGAAAGATCTTTTGAAACATTGACTTCTACTGGAATGAGATGAAACAGATTTTGACATCTATCATTCCGTATATAAAAGAACAAAGAAGTTTTGCGAGTTTTTACTTCAGCAAAGGTCAAATAATAAAGACATATTTTTTTTTCAAAAGTTACCTAGGGGACCCCTGATGAGAGCAGACCTGGATTATCCTTTAATTCCGACTACAAAGACAAATATAGCCATCCCTAGAAATTGATACAAAGCTGCCGAAACGCTATAAATTGGTGTCGGGTCCATCGAACAATAGGGATACGTGGATGCTTGGTGCAATTTTATACAAAAAGGAGTATCTCCCTCATGCAAAGCTCTGTCCTTAGCTGATTTTGGCTTCACATTTAGATCATATTGGTTACTTGTTCTCTATCAGTTTTTAAACATCTTTGAGTTTATGGTCTTTTAAACATTTAGATTTTATCTGCACTGAAGAGACATAAGTCAACGAAATGCGCATATGCAGAATTTAAATTCACCGAAACTTCGGTATTTAGATACTTGCTCTGTTAAAAGCACCCGTCACACTGCAAGTGAGGCCAATATCTTTTTGAAAGGTCTGTTTGGTAGCTGATTGGTTAATGCCATTTTCTAACCGTTAGATATAATCAATAACTGAACGCATCAATAACGGTCTTCTAGTTTTCATAGAATGTCTGCATAGCGTTTGATGATCTTTTGTCAAATCAGTTAGAAATTTTTCACCTGAAATACATCGGCAAACGAATACCGAAAAGAAAAGGGGGAATTCTAAAATCATAAATCCAACATCACGGCAACTAACAGAAACAAGAATTGAGACAGTATGACAAAGACAAAACAAATAAACAAAAATGAACAAGAACGCCACAAATCTAAAGCATTAGCAGTGTGAGCCCCTATAAAAACTGAGGTATCATCAGGTGCTCCGGAAGGGTAAGCATGATCTGCTCCACGCGTGGCACCCGTCACACTGCCAGTGAAAAGTCCGGTTTTGTCACAGTCGGTGTTAGTCAGTCCGGTAATAAACTCTGGATCTACCCAAAAATATCTGTTCTCATTTGTGAAACAGAAACATTGTAATGGTCTGTCAAATCATGGTGACGACCATAAAACTTCTGTAGTGACAATTGCAACAGTGACTGAACATACCCTTGATGTATAAGTTTTTGAGAAAGTAATTTCGCTCTGTTGACAAAATCGCTGTACAAACTACAGGCACGGCAATAGTCAATGAGTTGTGAAATGTACACGCCATATGCCGGAGAAGTGGGAATATTGAAAGCCATTATGGATAGAAATGCAACCGAAAAATACAACGAATTCGCAGGAGGAATATATTTAAAAAAAATCAGTCTGATGCTGAAATAAAGCAGCTATTTATATTCCTGTTGTTTTTGTCTTGCTCTTAAACCAATATTTTAATAATAAAACTTCGTCTAATACGTTACTCCTTAGTTACAAGGACGCTAGGTTTGCGTTCTTTAGACGTTTAAAACAAATTTCGAGAAACTTCTACAAAAAGCACACATTGCGTGCATAACGTACCTTTGACGTTCGTCTTACGTGTGCATAACTTATCAACAACACGTTGTCGAACGTGGTGAGATTTCAGCACGTTCAAAATTTTACGACGCACCCAACGTTCAACAACGCAAGCCAACGTGTTAGTACACTGTAACATGTTTTAAACGTGCCTCTAACTAATACAATGCATACAAGCGTGTACGAAAATATTCTTACACGTCGGCACACGTTGACGCTATGCGTTATAGTTTGACAGGGCCATGAAGGATGAACAAACTTTAAAATCTAAATAACAAAATTATCTCATTAGTTGTGTTTGAACCTCTCCACCATACAGCTCTAAAATAATAAAATGCCTAAGTTGCATAAAAAACAGTAAATTTCGTTATACTGTACACATGTTTCAAGGAGTAACCTCTCATCAGCAGCTTTAGAATCCAATAATATGGAAAGCATAATCCAAAAGTAGTAAAAAAGAAGTACTCATCACCAAAAATATCGAAATAGGAGGCAAAATCCAGTACAAAGGACATCCACCGAGTGCAATACAAGGAATGAAGCCTCAGTATTTTTATATTGTTAGAATTTTATAGAAACGGTAAATTTCTATAAAACGTAGGGTATTTTTTTTCATGTCAGGCAAGTCTGACTATTGGGCAGGTTAATACATGCAAGACAAATACCCTCGGGAACCTCTGGTTCACAAGCAGTGGCATCGACCCAATGGTATCAAAATACAAAAATACCGGAGTTCCAAAAATGCAGTAAATTTCGTTATGCTGTACAAGTGTTTCTTGTGTAAATTGTATAAAAAGTATTGATCCTGTAATGCACAGCGCCTACGTGTACCAATGTGTGAGCATAGTTTCGTACACGCTGGTGTGCGGTGAAAAATTGAGTTAAAGGCAGTTCTTAGAACGTTACAAACACATTGACACACATTGGCGTGCGTTGTTGAACATTTGTTGCGTCGGACATTTTTGAACATGCTCAAAATTCCACGACGTTCGCCAACGTGTTGTTGAAAAGTTATGCACACGTTAGACGAATGCTTGAGGTACGTTATGCACGCAATATGTGCGATATGTAGTAGTTTCACGAAGTTGTAATAAACCGGTAAAAAACGTTTTAGCCGATGTTTTGTTATAAAAAAAATAGCGGTTAAGGAGCAAGACAAAATTCCAAGGGAATGTAAAAAGCTGCTTTATTTCAGCATCAGACTGACATATTTCTTAAAAGTAGATTTTGTGATTTTCGGGGGAATATCCCTCCTGCAAATCTGTCGCATTTTTTCTTTGGAATTTCTATCCACTTCTACCTTTGCAAATGCCATTGGTTTGGTGAATTTTTAACTGGTCTGACAAAAGATCGTCCAAACGCTATACAGACGTTTTATGAATACTAGAATACCGTTAAGGAAGCGTTCAGTATACGTCAATTACGCTACCAAAACGCCTTTAAAACGTAGTCATACGCTGTTACACGTTTTGTGAGCATTGCAGACATGTTGTGGATAAGTTTTCTGAGCATTTTAGGTCGTTAGCCTGACGTTATGAAAAGAGAATTTCTTCAATTTGTTAGGCGTGTTCCAAAGTTCTTTCAAAAATTCGGCTCATGTTGGTTAGAACGTTATGGTGTGACAGGGCCTTGAGGTGATGCTTATTTTTTTGCGGAGTGTATAAATTGAAATCGGAAAACGAAAAACATCCTTTAATTATCAAATCTGTCTTTATCTTTTAAACATGACATGCAGGAGTAAAAACATTTTGTATCGAAATCATTAAAGTATAAACTTAACGCGTTCTAAAACAAATGGCTATTGTAGAAAATGAACTCTTAAGGACAATTTAAATGTTTTAACATTGCATCCTATGACGATCCATCATGCACCTGTATCCTAATACATGTAGATATATCTTTTTCCATTTCCGGCGATCTAAAGATTTCTACTGATTATTGTCTGAAATGAAATAAAAATGGCCTGAAATTCCGTGAACCAGAACGTATTAATCGGAATTTGAATTTCAAGATCCCAATGGACGCTGATGAAGAAAATGCCTGAGCGTGGCTTAAGGGAGAGACGGATTAAGAACTAGAACTTGAGTCCTTTTCGGATTATGTAAGATCAACTCAATCTTTAGTGCGGTGTCGTGTTAACAAACTACGCAGATGTGTTAACAATTGACCTATATTGACAATGAAAGGATATAGAGAAAATGCACACTAGACAAAGTCTGTACAAATACATGATTCAACCATGCGATTGAAAAACGTTTTTATTGATGTTCTTCATCTGTATTTGAAGGTCTTAAAGTTCGAAAGTGCGTCAACCCATAACATAACAAGTATGTTGTATCTGAAGACAAAGCTTTTAATAATATCATTTTTGTATGTAAAGCACATGATTAAAACTGCCTCATAAAAGAATAAGATATACATCAGAATACACCAGATGATACAACTAAAAAATAATGCAATCCTCGCCAATAACAGGTCATTCGTGTCTTAACATTTTAACTAAAAATAAGAATGTAGACCTTCCCTACTTGTATAGGATACCTAAATACACAAAAATCAATACAACTGGATCTTCATCTTTTGTAACCACTGAACTGTCTATGGAACTAACTAAGATTATGGGACCATCCATACCTGTAGTGACATAAATCAAATGTGGCTACATAAAAAATTGAAAGATTTAGTGGATTTAGTGGAAAATCTTAAATCTTGTTTATTTGTTTTGCAAATTCATTCTCTCATAACATTTGATTTTCTCCCCACTCTATATTATGCTTCCTGAAGAGAAACTGAAATCACGTATTAAAGGTATCATTCAAAAGGCCTTCGCCGATAAAAAACAAAAATGTTATTTTATCTTATAAGTTAAAAAACATTAAAAGGAAAAGAATGCTACGATGAACATCCAGAGGTGCTATTTATCAACAACAAGTTGGTATACCGATTTGGACGAATTGTGCTCCTCTACTACTTGTTCACACTGTTAGTGCTTTAGTTTTTTGTGTTGTATATGTAATGTTCGTGTGTTTTGTGGGCATGTGGTGTCTTTGGTCTTCTGTCTTTTGGTGTTCTTGCTTTTGCCTTGTCTCTGGACTTTGATTTGTGTAATCTTGTGCTTTGTTCCTTCGGTATTCTACTGCCGTTGTCTTATACTCCTACGAGACTGAATTTCTTCAGGGGCTCGTAAAAATGCTATATCCTTCAATCTAACTTAATGATACATTTATGATGATCTGTTCATTAATAACGCATCTTTTGCTAAATGTTTGTCATCAATATATGCTCTAAAATAAGTGATACAAGAAACAACAGAAACCACTTAACATCTGTTTTTGACTTACATCTCGAATTTGACGAAAATGGTCATCTCATTACTAAACATTTCTTTCATGATATCATTTATTAATGACAAAACTTCGAATAAAAAAAATTCGATGAGCCTTTTTCCAGGACAATTTTTTTGTCAGACATTTTAGCAGTTGATGTTATGAATAAAAAGAAATTTTGCAAAAAAAAAAAAAATAAAAAATAAAACCACATCAAAGAAATCAGCATACAAGGTAATGTTGTACTATATATTAGAATAGTACTGTTTACTGTTCAAAATATTTATATTGTAACTACAATCATTCTCCGGCAATCCACGTTTTAATTCAACTGCATGGATGAGTTATTCAACAAAATATGACATAAAGGTATAAGTACTTATTACTGCAATTAATATACTGCTCGTGTTTTTCTTGCCTGCTTCTTGATTTTGTGTGCAGACCATTCGTAAACAAATTGGATATCACTTGATAGGATGAAAATAATTATAAACACTATAACAATAGCTCCTACTATTCCCATGATCTTAGCAGATGGTCTGTCATTTCTGGCACAATGCAATTTATTTAAATATCTTGTGGTTATTTTCCTGTCAACTGCGAGACCTCTCTTCGTGTCTTGTACCGCTGTTGCTAACTGCAATGTAGGTGCATTTGAGGAGTTATCAAGTATCTTACTAGAGTAAGCAGAGTGTGTTGAACCTGTTCATCAACTGAGAAAAATAGATGAACAATATCTTCTATAAATACGTCAACTCCTTTAAATATTTTAATGTTTCGTCTACCTGATATTTGGTTTTATCTGCACTAAAATTGCATACACATATAAGTTGCACAAAGAATCAACTCAACACTAAACATAAACAGCAAGATGCATTTCGTTATCTTTATACTATATATTCACAACCAATTATAACTGTTATGATGACGATGATCACAACAATTCACCATAGAAAATAATAAAATCTGTTAAACGGTGTTTCATGTAAAATTTCCGTACAAATAGATCTTATTAAGGTTAGGCCACTTTACAATGAACTTGTTTTCCTCGGGATACATATTTTGTGAATGCACTGGATAGTCTCCAAAAGCTGAACAACAGTTTAAATGTTAAATGCATTATTGTAACAAAATTGATTCAAATGCCCTTTTCATATTTGACAAACTGAACTTGCCACGTTAATGCAATTTTAACAATATCCGTAGTCTTTTTTTCCCTGTTTTTTCTTTTTATTTTAATTATTATTTATTTTTATTTATTTATTTATTTTTATTATTATTTTAAATTCGTTGTATAGCGCCTCCACAGTCAAACTATGCTTACTGCCATTTGGAATGGCAAAATACTCGCAAAAAGCAAATTTTTCAGTTCTCTGTGTCCATTGGGTAGTATCATCTTCCCAAACATTGTAAAAAGGTTTAAAGGGCCACAAAAAGCTATTAAGAATATCAAAAATATACAAGTGTAGTATTTTTTGTTTTATTCATAGGAAGTACAAGTATCAGAGACCACAGTGCACTTTTTCGGCAATATTTTATCTTTTTTAAATGGTTAAAAGAGGAACAAAATTCACGACTAAAAACATTCATTTTTAACAACCGTCAATAAGTTATAATTCATTCTCAAATAATCATCTGATGTACAATTGCATAGTTGAATACATTTTTATTTTGAAAAAAAAATTATAGGAAAATGTAAATACATTTTGTAAATGAGACAAGTCTCCTAAAATGCATACTAAAACCAAGTAATAGATAACGCTATTATTATTGTTCTACATCATCTTGAAGTCACCATGAAACCTTCAACAATGAGCTTTTAATTTTCAAGTGGCCCCTAGCATCGGTCTGAGTGAAATTCTATGTTAGATGTCAAACAAGCTACATAAAAAAGCATGTATAACAGGAAACATTTAAACATATGAAAAACATATATTAGAAAAAAAAGACAAACATAAATAACGATAGGAACTTGGGACAGTTAAAGTTGGTACCATCACTAGCAAAAGCCGGCAAGAGGGTTAAACCGGTTGACTGGTACCCAAACCTCTTCTTTATCTGTCCCCATAGTATAATAAACATACAAATAAAACCCGATACAGGTAGATTACTAACTCGATGACCACAATCAGGGTAGGAGAGAAAAAGAAAATACGTAATTTTGAAAAAAATGGGTCAAGGGGTGCTCGCATCTAATCTGCCGTCTAGCTAAAAAACCTAAAGGACCTAGTCTGCTGGCAGAACAGTGTCGCACTACAGAAAAAAATCAAACTCTAAACTTCCCGAAGGGTTTTGTAAAGAATGCTGCGATAAGATGCTAAATCGGGCAAAGGGGATTTCCAATTTATTTTCTTCAAGGAAACTCAGCGATTCTTTTGCATTTATAAAGCATAATAATCCTATTATTTAGAATATAAACTAATAATTTGACCTTTTGACAAATATTCGAGAAAATCTATGTTCTTTACACCCCTATCAAGGATAATTAGCATTGGGCCTATGGGAAAAGACTTCCAACGGATCGCGTTCCAGTTCAAAGTTAACTATGACCCGCATTTGGACCCAGTTTCATATTTACATCATAAATGCATTATACATAGGTTATCATTCACGCAAAGAATCAATCTGGGTTTATGTGCAGGTCATGTTGAAAAACATGAAAAATGCCATAATTTTCAACAACAAATGCCTTACCGTAAAACCAAAATTAACCAATATTACTTGCTTATGTATTACGCGTATAAATAAAAAAAAGTATCAATGCAACCAAGTCATTTTAAAAGCAAAATGCGGGATATCAATGACAATTAGCCAGAAATTGTAAAACGAGTTATCGCTTTTTGTGCTGAAGTTGGGAAGGAAACATATGTTTCATTACAAAACCTATGTACAAATGAATTATTATAGTACTAAGTAGGTTTTTTGATATTTATGTACAACCGCAAAGTTTTTCAGGTCGTATAATGATATGGCGGTATCGTCGTCGTGAGCGTCGGCGTCGTTGTCGTCCGTAGAAACTTTTGTCTTTGGTCAATATTAAGTTCCAGTTGACCAATTCTTATGACATTGTAACACAGTGTTCCTTGACACAAAGGAAGGCTTGGGGCAGGTTTTGGGTTTTGTGACCTTCCTGTTTTTGAAAAAGGGGCAAAAATTGTAAAATTTTGTGTTTGCACATATTTGGCTGTAGAATTATTCACCGAGTTTTGATTTGGTTATTTACAGTGTGATCCTGAGTAAATTTCCATTTAGTAGACAATGCATTTCACGTCCGCCCATGTACCTTTCATGAGATGAATGGGCCCAAAAGAGGCGAATCTCTAAAGAATTTTTTTTTCTAGTCCGATTTTTGATTCAGTTTTTTTAAATGGATTCCTTACGAAAAAAAATACTAGTGATCTTAAATATCAGATTTTTGTTTCCTTTTGGAGCTATAATGGGCCGAATAGGGCCAAAATTACAAATGTGCAGATTACATAAAATTGTAATTTTTCATCGGATTTCATTTGGATTTTTTTTTCTGAAGATTCCTCTTGTTGTAAGCTGTCAGCAGTATGTCAACGGATTTGTTGCTTCTCTTACTGCTTTTCAGCTATAAGGGGTCAAAATGCCCAAGTTTGTAATTTTTCAAAATATGTATTATCTTGAATTGTAATACCGTAGACCATATCTGAGATCTGATATTTAGATTCACCAGTTGTTGTTCGTCCGCCCTACGCCACAAACATGTCCGCCCCCATGTGACCAAAAATGTACTTCAAGGACATAATTCATGACGTTGTAGGCTTAATGACGTGACATTTTCTATATTGTGACTTGTTGAAAATTGGTCTTGTAAATCCTGATGCCGGAGCTCGGATATGGTCTATTGTATGTCGGTGGGATTTTGTTTTCGTTAGATTATTTTTGTTGCAAGCTCTTTGTAACCAACACATATCTTCCGTTTAAAACTGACCTCTGTGAATTTGCATAGCGAACAAGATGCCAGGAGAACACTTCCTAAAGATACTTTTTAAAAAAGAAGCATATTAGTCGCACTATGTCGTAGACTAACAGAATCTGTCTTTTCGATTGGATTAGGGAACTGTTGAAAACATAATGAGCTGGGATTCGGGCAGGGCGAAGTCCCGCACATGGTATGAATCATAATTTATTGTTTTATTCCCCAGTCATGTATCTGCCATGTGATTTTATGTCGATATCTAAGTACTTTCTACGACTTTATACGCGAAAATTATTTTATCTATGTAAAAAATGGATAACAGGGAACACCTACAATGGTGAAAATTATAGTAACATGCCACAATATGCCAGGGAAGCACACAGGAAAAATACGTATTAGACAAAAGATAAACGTAGACAACGATAGGAACTCTGGACTTGGTGCCAGCAATAGCAAAAGCCAGCAGTAGGATTAAACCGGTTTATGGGTACATTGTACTCAAACCTCCCCTTTATCTGTCCCAATTCCCTATAGTTTAAAAACATACGTATAAACCCAATACAGATAACTAAATACCGAAGTTACTGTGAATTTTGATTCTGCATATGCGCATTTCGACAACTTGTGTCTCTTCTGTGCAGATAAAATCTAAACCTTTGGAAGACCATAAAATCAAAGATTGTTAAATACTGAAAAGACCAAATTACCAGTTATGATCTAAATGGAAAGCCAAAATCAGCTAAGGACAGAGCTTTGCATGAGGGAGATACTCCTTAGTTTCAACAAAATTTACAAAAATTAGATATTGTAAGGTTCAAAATAGAATCGGCTTTCGGGTCGGCTGGTGAATACCCTCTTAGACAACTAACTCCATGACCGCAATCTTAAAAGGAACGAAAAAGACAATACGTAATTTTGAAAGATGGGTCAGGGGTGTTCGCCACTAAACTGCCGGCTACCTCAAGGATTCTAGTCTGCTTGTAGAAAACTGTCGCACTACGGAAGAAAAATCAAACTAAAAAATTCCCGAAGGGTTTGGTCAAAATCATCATATATTTCAGTAGACATTGGCAGTATCAATGAGAGGCTAGTATGTGTGCAAAATGGAAGCAAGCAGAATATCTTGCCGATATTCCCTATTACGTAAAGAATGTAAGTTACGTCCAAGCTTTTCTAGATTTTTAATCAATTTCTTGCATTTATATCTGAAGTTCAACCTTTCAAGACGGTTACAATCTGTTTTCACCTTTTATGCCATTAATTTTAAAGCTAAATCCCCCTAAAAGCAAAAACCATCAATTTTTAAGTTATAATTGAACACTATAATAGGGCCCCTTGTAGCAGTCCTCGGATTGGATCACTTCCGGTTTCAAAGTAACTGAGAACCGAACTACACTAATATTCTATCATCTAATAATGTATTTTAATGTATCGTGCGTTGTTTGTGGTAATCCTAAACTCGTCTGACATCGTTGTATGCACGTTTCTTTAATTTATAATATTATGCTTGCCACGATTTTTAACCTGTTCCCATAACCAGACTAAGTGATCTTCTTTCGGATTCTAAAAGCTGATACAATAATTTTGAACAGTGTCACTTAATTGGATGCTATGTATACTTTATAAATATTTATCGAAATTAATACAACTTTGCCGTATTGGCTACTTACCAGACGTTTTTTCGACGTAGACCATAGAAAATTTGTGTTTTCACACCTCTGTGAAAAATCGTAAAAGATAACCCGCACATGCGCAGTTTGAATATTTTATCATTTGACTAGTTAGTACAGAGACATGTCTTAACTTTTGGCCGTATATTATTTATATCCACGTTAGGCCGGAAAATGGTCTTATCGCAACCCATCCTTTCAGTAGACATCAACAGTATCAGTGAGAGGCCAGTATGTGTGTTAAATTTTAAAGTCACTAAACCTCAAAGCACATGCGTGTTTCTAATTACTCGATGGTGTGGGATCGTCACCAAACATAGCATTAACTGGCAAAATATTCTTATTCGTTATTAAAATATTTTTTTGTGCACAGTGTATAAGTCACCTTTTACATTGCATTTTCAATACGAATATTTTTGAGAGCATAAAAAAAAATTATTTTATCACTGCCTGATGTACATATCCTCCGTATTGCTTTGTTTTTGTGTTTTGTTTTTTTTTTT
>MJUU01055664.1:120053-140748 GCA_002080025.1 Modiolus philippinarum | reverse complement strand
TATATTAGCATTGTGGGCAATGGGAAATGAATTCCTTCCTTGTTCCCTTTATCGCGCTACGGGTAGTCTCCTTTGATCTTGAACTTCGTTTCAAATCCCTGTTGTTATCTATATCCCTGTTCTAACATCAAATTGAACAAAATCGATCTTTCTTATAATTCTCTTGAGGTAATTATATAATTAAATTTCCCTATCAAGTCACGATACTGATATCATTTTTAAAATAAAATATTGATTTTTTAGAATTATCTCATGTTGGATGTCAAATTTCCTTATCACGTCACTGATCCTTGTATTACAAGAATATAATAATACTTATCTGTTATGTTGAATATCAATTTCATGGAAAGGAGGGAATATTTTCTCATGTATCGAATTTATCAACATTCATACACAACATTTCTTTTATGTCTATGACACTGTACCTAGTGATTATCAAAGGGTGCGACTGTGTGTCGCCATAGGTTCTGAATTGAATGAAGAAGATTATACATTGCCTAAATAGGAAAAGAAAAACAGATGACCCTGGGGTTTAAAATACAATTAACAACGAAGGGACAATGCTTTTATTGATGTTCTTCATCTTGAAGTCACTTTTTATTTTGAAAAACAAATTTTAGTACCGCTTTTAAAAATAAGAATATCAGAGTATCAATTGATCTGTATTTAACGTAGTTTTTAATTTTATATATAATTATGTATAATTGCGGTCGACAACTTTTCCGGTGGTTTCCACCTGATTTGTCCCTTTGTCTCATGGACTTCGGCTCTTGACAATTCTGTTCGATAATTTTATTGTAAGCCCCATTTGATACAAGATGATGCTACATATATATTTATAAAGAATATAAGGGTGTTTTTCTGTCAAAGCTTCGTGTGTCCATATCATAATATTTCTCGCTTTGACATACATCATACGACATAGAATGGTTTGGGTCTTTTTATACCGAATAAACTGTAAGCATATTTATGTACTATGTAAACGGATCAAAACCCAATATAGAGTATAATATGCTCCGTAATTAGAAATATTCCTTATAATTTCAACGTTTTGTGTAGAAATTTGATGAAGCTGATCTTTAGAAAACAAACACGTCGTTGCTGAGAACTGATCATGTGACCTATGTAAATTATATCCCGTTTAAGAAGTGTTGCTCAAAGCAGATATTCGCTTACAGGGCAACTTAAATTACATGAAAATAAAGAGAGAAAAATAGACAAATATGTAATTACGAAAAAATATGCATTGAAAAATCAAAGAATTCCTGCTAAATTACAAAATGTATCATCCTCAAAACATTCTACTCTTACGACAAACTAATTGTCATCAATCAAAATCTTAAGATTAATTAAAAGACAATGTAAATGTCAACAAATCTTTTTAGAATTTCATTTGTCTTTCTTATGTCATGCCAAAAACTATGAACAGGAACGATGTAAGACGAAACAGTACAATAAGTTATGAAGGGATATTGAGGTAAGGCAAACGAGACAAAATCTTTACAAATACATGACAAAATCATTTTTTGTTGCGGTTGTTGTTCTACATCTTGAAGACTATGAGGTCTTCAACAATGAGCTTTACTCAAGACGACCCCTAATTCATTAATAGATGTCGAGCAACGCTACATCCATGTTTTTTACTCATGGATGCAGGATCGTCAACAAACATACAATTAACTGCCAATGTGTTCTTACAACTGCTGTCATCCGTTGCCCGACAAAAGACTTACAGAAGACGAACACAACATTTAAACAACCACAGGGCACTCATCGAGTCAACAGTAAGAAAGCTTGGCATAATAAAATCATGAGATGTGGGCACAATAATCAGGTGGTCAGGATACAAATTTGAAATTACAAAAAATAAAATTAGGAATGGCAATTTCACAGATGTACTGTAACCGCTTATTCGGAAAACCTTTCGACGATTAACCGGTTAACCGGTGTTTGATGAAATATTGAATGTTTTTCAGATAATATGAATAAATAATTAAATTTCGTAATGTACATCGAGATAGGAATACAAAGAATAAATCATATAAGCTAACCATTAGATACTTACCGATTGTCATCTCAGGAAAATGCTCCTGTGACATTCTACTTTTTTCTTGGTTTGTATAATTATTTTACCATATTAATCTTTAAATATTTTTCCTTTCGTTTTTTTAAACTGTACAATTTCAATTTTTCTTGATGTAACTTAAAGTTTACTTTATTTTGTGTAAAGGCGTGTCCAGTCCCCTCATAAAGTGCTCAAAACTGGTGCTCATCCCACAGGACATTATTATTGTTTGTATTACTATACATAATACATGTTCATAAATTTTAATAACTCTAGCATATATTCTGTAATTAAAATTTTGTTAATTTATGTAAACTCTATAATTTCTATTGGTAGATAATTTGCAAATTAAGATAGCTTATAAGACTTCAGCTGAAGACACTATGATAGTTTCATACTGTAAAGAATGCAAGATGGAAATGGTGGGATCCTTTAGTTGTTGGCTGAAAATATACCAAAATAACTTTTAAGATGTTAAACTTTATTGTCTTCTGGATCCGCACATGAACATAAGTATGATGAGTGCCGTATCCAGCAAGACATCAGTTTTTATACTGGATTAGGGACTATTTTGGATTTGACCATGTTGACCAATGAAATTAAAAATCTTATGAATGTTTCTAGAGGGACTGTTCCATTTTTGATTGTTAATATTTTATAATCCCTAAAACAAGCAGATGTTCTTTACATTGATATAGGTAAAATATAACAATAGGCTTAATTAAAAGTTTCCGTCTTAACTCGGATATACTATTTGATTAGGCCGTGGCGTAATGTATATAATTTGACACTTAAGATATAAGTGACAAAAATCAAGTAAGCTTACATTCCAAGAACTTTAAACAAAGAAAACTTGTTTAAGGCAAAATGCCACTTTATCAATAAAGAATATTTGTAAATTATGTGAGATAATTTTTGTTCTGTACTTTTAGTTTACAGAAATATTGAAATTAAAGTTAGAAAACTAATATTTACAAAATATACAAATTTGTCCAAAAACATACTATGACAATAGGACTGAAAATTTAAAAGTAATTATTAAATTTTCCGTTATGTAAACAACTTGTCAATTGGTCTTTGGTATGCACCCAATCCATTAAATAAATAAAAATACCGATGTCTGATTGTACACATTACAATAATTCCAAATGTAATTGTAACGTTCATTTTCATTGGTCAACGTCATGAATAGCAAATGGAAATATTTTTCGATATTTCCGTTTGCCCATTAATCCGCTCCTCAAAAATATAGTGCAGCAAATAATGACGTCGTTAACATGGATCCCGCAATTTTTAACATACAAAATTGGAATTATAAGGATTAAACACTGATTTTTAGGAAATTATGTATGTATAAACTCCGGCAGCTCACTTACAAACTTTACATAAAGTCCTTTGGACTTTATTCAGTTTGTGAGTGGGCTGCCGGAGTTTATACATAGATAATTTCCTAAAAATGAGTGTTTAATCCTATATTATACAACTGAAATACATGTAAAGTTTGACGCCGAGTACTCGAATACCAATTTGCTAACCGGTTACACCTTATTCGACCGATTAACCGAGTAACTGGTTACTCGTTGCCATCCCTAAATAAAATACCAAATTTGAAAGTATGATAGTGCATCCATATGAGAAATTCGCTCAAAAACAAGTACACCATTATTGAAATGTATGCAAGAGCAAACATCTCTCGCACGGGGAATCTTTGTACGGATTCCACATTGCAGGAGAGACAAACTCCAGTCTAAAATGAGTAATCAAGGGTTATGGAGTAAATGAAAATGAGACAAAGTCTCTACAAATACATGGCAAAATGAAGCATAGTATGGCATGGTATTGGTTGCAAAAATTTAATATTTTTCATTTGAATGCAATATTATTTATTCAAATGGTATATTTTTTTTTATTTAAATGCAATATTTTTTTATTCAATTGCTATATTTTTTCATTTAAATGCAATATTTTTTTATTCCATTGGTATATTTTTTCATTCAAATGCAATATTTTTTTATTCAAATGATATATTTGTTATTCAAATGCAATATTTTTAATTCAACTGTTATATTTCTTCATTTGAAAGCAATATCATTTATACAAATGGTATATTTTTTCATTTAAATGCAATATTTTTTTATTCAGTTGGTATATTTTTTCATTTAAATGCAATATTTTTTTTATTCATTTGGTATATTTTTTCACTTAAATGCAATATTTTTTTTATTCAATGGCTATATTTTTTCATTTAAATGCAATATTTTATTTATTCAGTTGGTATAATTTTTTATTCAACTGCAATATTTTTTCATCCAAATGTAATAATTTCATTATGGGAAATTGTTTCATGTCACGGCTGGACCTTTCTAGGACCTTCGAAAAGTTGGGCCTTATAGGGCAGGTAGGTACATGTAATGCCTTTGAGCTATAGCATATGATCCCTAGACCCGTATGAAAATTTCGGACCGAATTGACTTATGGTACCCTAGGTTCGTATAGTGAAAACGGCAATTTTTACCAACTTTGGTAATGTCGGCTGGACCTTTGTAGAGGATAGGGATCATACGCTATGACTGAAATAAAAGCTATTACATGTACCTACCTGTCCTATAAGGCCCAACTTTGCGAAGCCCCTAGAAAGGTCCAGCCGACATTACCAAAGTTTGTCCAAATTGCCGTTTTCACTATACGAACCTAGGGTACCCTAAGTCAATTCGGTCAAAAATTTTCGTAAGGGTCTAGGGAACATACTCTATGACTCAAATGAAAGCTATTACATGCACCTAACTGCCATATAATGGCCGACTTTGCGAAGCCATTAGCAAGGTCCAGCCCACATTAGCCAAGTTGGTCCAAATCGGTATTTTTCGATGTAGGGTACCCTCTATGGAACAGCATCCGAATTTTACGCACGAGTCTAGGGAGCATACGCTATAGCTCAAATGAAAGGCATTACATGTATCTACCTGCCCTATAAGGCCCAACTTTGCGAAGCCACTACAAAGGTCCAGCCGTGACGTGAAACAATTTCCCATAATGCAATTATTACATTTAAATGAAATATTATTGCAGTTGAATGAAAAATTATACCAATTGAATAAAAAAATATTGCATTTAAATGAAAAAATATACCAGTTGAATAACAAAAATATTGCATTTAAATGAAAAATTATACCAGTTGAATAAAAAATATTGCATTTAAATGAAAAAATATACCATTTGAATAAATAATATTGCATTCCAATGAAGAAATATAACAGATGAATTAAAAGTACTGCATTTGAATAACAATTGTATCATTTGAATAAAAAATATTGCATTTGAATGAAAAAATGTACCAATTGAATAAAAAAATATTGCATTTAAATGAAAAAAATATACAATAAGATAAAAAAAATATTGCATTTAAATGAAAAAATATATCATTTGAATAAATAATATTGCATTCAATTGAAAAATATTAAATTTTTGCAACCAATACCATGCCATAGCAATGGAACAACGCTTTTATTGTTGTTCTTCATCTTAAAGTCACCATGAGGCCTTCAACAATGAGCTTTATTCATACCTCATAGTAAGGTCAAAACGGCCCCGGGCACCGCAGCCTTATTTTTATCTTTCTGTTTGGAAACCCTAGAGATAACGTAAAGGGTTGATCTTGCTGTACATACTGTCTTTAAGGCTAAGTGCTAGAGGTATTTATATCAATATAAGACATCATAACATTTAAATAGTAATTTAGTATGAGGGATAAAAAAGGTTTGAAAGTTCCGAACGAATCAAAAACTCCAGAATTGACAGGTTAAGTACATGTGAGGTTCATTGTAAGCATAGAACTATATCTATACATCGGCAAACGAATACCGAAGCAAGAAAAGGAAAGGGGAAATTCTAAAATCATAAATCCAACATCACGGCAACTCACAGCAACAAGAATTGAGACAGTATGACAAAGACAAAACAAATAAACAAAAGTGAACAAGACCGCCACAAAACTAAAGCACTAGCAGTGTGAACCCCTATAAAAACTGAGGTATCATCAGGTGCTCGGGAAGGGTAAGCATGATCTGCTCCACGCGTGGCACCCGTCACACTCCTAGTGAAAGGTCCGGTTTTGTCACAGTCGGTGTTAGTCAGTCCAGTAACAAACTCTGGATCTACCCAAAAATATCTGTTCTCATTTGTGAAACAGAAACATTGTAATGGTCTGTCAAATCATGGTGACGACCGTAAAACTTCTGTAGTGACAATTGCAACAGTGACTGAACATACCCTTGATGTGTAAGTTTTTGAGACAGTAATTTCGCTCTGTTGACAAAATCGCTGTACAAACTACAGGCACGGCAATAGCGAATGAGTTGTAAAATGTACACGCCATATGGCGGAGAAGTGGGAATATTACTGCTCAAAAACGGGAAGTTCACTATTGGAAAGTCGAAATCATCACGCTTGTCGTAAAGTTTTGTTTTCAGACGTCCAGAGTTGTCAATGTAGAGGTATAAGTCCAGGTATGATGCTGATGATGGTGTATCAGTGGTCTCTTTAATTTCGAGTTCATTTGGGTATATAAGATGAAGGTTATCTTTAAATTGAGGATTGTTCAATGAAAGAACATCATCTATATAACGGAAACTGAAATTAAAGGATTTGGCTAGCTTATTGTCTTTTTTCTGAACTAGCCCTTGTATGAACCTGGCTTCATACGAATAAAGAAACAAATCTGCTAGAAGTGGCGCACAATTAGTCCCCATAGGTATCCCTATTGTCTGCTGGAAAACTTGTCCTCTAAATTCTACAAATATGTTATCAATTAAGAATTCCAGCGTTGCGATGACATCCTCCTCTGTTTACTTTTTGTGTGAATCAGTGTGATGTTTAACAAAATAGGCCCCATCTTTACCTATCACTAAATATGAATATCTTCTTTCACCCTTTTTAGTACAGAAAGACTGATGTATTAAATCCCGGAGTACTGACTTTAGCTTATCGCGTGGAAGAGTAGTATAGAGAGTAGAAAAATCAAATGTTTTGACACTGTTGCAGTGGTTGAGTTCAGTTGAAGATATATATTCTAATAAGTCTTTTGAGTTTTTGAGAATCCACATCTGATTCACTCCACTTGTTGAGTATACTTTATCACTATATATCTTGAGGCCATCTTTGACTACAGTAAGTAATGAAGTGAAGAGCTTAGAAAGGGGTTTTGTTGTGCATTTATCTAGTTATTAAATAATAATAATCTAATAATTAGAAATTATATGTCTTGCATAATCATGTCATGTGTTACTATGTTAAGTTTCAGATAGTCAAACAGTCCAAATGCTTGAAAATATAGGGAACAACAGGAATTTCAAAATCAAAGAGAACAAAAATAGAAAAGATTGACATATATTTGTTTTATTGTTTATTTACAGACCAGAAAAAGGATTTTCTGAATGATTGTTTGTTACTGATTTTTTTATATGTTTTTACAACATTTATAGGATTTGATACCCGGGGTGGGGTGGGTTACTTTCTATATATTGGTATACAGGGATGTGCATTTTTGGGGTCCATATTTTCAGGTTTAAGTATTGATTTGAGGCGATTTTTTCAGGTTTAAGTATTGATTTGGGGTATCTTTTTAAGTACTTTGGTATATTTTGGGTGTATATTTCATAAGTTTTGTATAGTTTCGGGTATATGTTTTAACAGCCTGGTACTCCAGGATAACAATTTTATTGTACAAAGTGAATAAAAAAATCACACATTTATCTTTAAAATTTCCTTTTAAGCACAAATGTTATACGATATATTTTTGTGAACCAGTATTTGTTTGGGTATATGTTTATGCTTTGGTATAGATTCGGGTATACTTTTATCTTCTATCCTGGTATTGATTCGGGTAGGATTTTTATTTTTGTAAATGCACATCCCCTTCAAAATATTACCAAGTAACCCCCCCATGGGATTTGATAACAGAGAATATATTTGATAAAAAGAATAAATGGTTAAGTATTGTCCTATTTACGGTATATCATGGTATTGATTTCCACATCAGGTGCAAACTTGCATAATAGTAACGGATTCTGTGGTTAAAATATAATCCTTCTTGCTCATTAATTCTTAGCACATACATTTAACAGCGTGTAAAAAATGTTTTTTCAACAATGTTAAAAGCTCCCCTTTTATAAATTTTCTTTTCTGGACAATTAAATATAGTGGTAATCAAGATCTGTCTTTTACATACAAAGCCAGAAATTGTCTCAAGTTACTGTAAATTTAGATTCTGCATTTCGACAAGTTAAGTTTCTACAAGCAGATCTAATCGAAACATAAGAAAACCGTAGACTTAGATTATTGAAATGTATATTTACTTTGGGGAAATGAAATCTTTTTAGTATAAATCTATGTATATCATTGATTGATGTTTTCTTGTGTAGTTCCTTCATGTCATTGTAGGTGTTTCCTGTTTTCTTCTCTTCACTATGTATATTTCATTCCACAAAAACAATTTGCTAGTGCATAAATATTTAACAATATTCTCTCTTTCTTTTTACCCTTAGATTAAAGACAGGAAAAGATGAAGAAAAAGCATCGTTGACAATGACATCGGGGTTGAATAAAGTCTCTTATCTTAGTCTCTCTAAATGAAAATGAATCCGCTAAAAATAATACTGTTTTTATACATTTCAAAAACTGTTTGCGAATCTGTCGGTTATAAGAATAAACGCATTTCACCATTCAGTGGTTTTTCGTTCTCTAACACTACTCTGTACGTTGGTGGGAATGGAGGAATATTAAGTCTAGACAAGGCAAACCTTTCTGAAATCAGTGTTAACACAAACTTTAGAAATAATTGGTTAACACTTCATGTCATAGATACAGATGAAATTATACAATGTAATGAAAATCAGGAAAATACAAGTGTTTGTGTTAAGCTGAATAATAGTTTAATATCAAGCGGTATGTCAAGTCTCAATATAACGGTAAATATAACTAACAAACCAATCTTCACAAACGTCTACATATCGAAATTTAATGCGCGTGTTGTGGTTATTGCAGCTTCATCTATTGGAATACTAGATAATTCTTATGGAATAATTGCATTGGATTTAGAGAACCTAACATTGTTTTTAACTTCAGATTCCAAAAGAGGACCTTTGAATATTGAACGAGGTAACGATATTGATATAGTTTTCAAATCATCGTTCGTATATTCAGGATATCTTTATTTTGCATTTCAAGTATGGAATGAAACGGGGGATTTCGTTTCTTCGAAAATCGGGAAACTTTGTTTGAATAACACAAACATAAATACTAACCGTTCGTATTACCATTCTTATGAAGACATGGAAATAAGATGTAATAGTTCTTCCCACGTAATCCAATATGCAACTATTTCTGGAGACCATGTTGTGGCTGTATTTACTGATGGGAAATCAAGTGTTGTGTGTAGGTATACTCTAGAGCATGTCCGTGGAATGTTTCTAAAGTCGAGGAAAATTGCTTTACAGTGCAGAGACGGATATGATTTAGGCACAAGTTACTTTGATCCTATCATCAAATTGAAACAGGGTCATGAGAAGTGCTTTTTAAAGAATGGAACGTGCAATAAAGGAGATGTGGTATGCGATGTTAATTATTATTATATATACATATAGGTAACAGTACAAATTGGAATCCCGTGGGATGCAGAATTCTCCTAGTACAAATGGAAATTCTTATTTCACCGGGACAAATAAGAATTCTGATTAATGCAGGCCAAATTGGAATTCCAATTTCTACTGGGATAAATTAAAATTCCAATTTGTACTAGGAGGATTCTGGATCCTACTGAATTTCAATTTGTACTGTAACACACACACACACACACACACACACATATATAGGTCAAAGACCAACTGAGTTTTGAGATGTGATATTATCGAGAACGTCTTTCCACTGAGGAATTTGACCATTACAATTTGAGTGACACGCAACACTACATTTAAATTTCGCTGTTGCAGATAAGGTCCCATTTCGATAAATTTACATCTCGTCAGTGCAACTCGAATCTAAAGTTTGGTAGAGCCTGAAATTTTAGATTTACGACATTGACATCGCATAGTATTGCATTTGCCAGAGTAGTTACAAATTATGGCTGTTATATATATATATGACCGATTTTTTTTAACATGACAATGTGTGAAATTTTAGGAAGAGAAAAAAGACCTACCGCATCTAAACCACGGAAACAAAAACTTCTCAAATCAACAAATTCAGTATCAGAAAAGTAGTTTTTAAGTATGCAATCTTTAGAAAAAAATCAAATTTCAATATCTTTTTAAAAATACCTCCATGTGTTCTTCCATATTTAAGGTAGACTTATGAATTAATATAAGAAAGATATGAAACCTAGTGATCAAAAGTCGAAGGTTTAAGAGTTAAGATATGAAACCTAGTGATCAAAAGTTAAAGGTTCAAGAGTTCGAAGCAAAACACCTATATCTTTTATACAATTATACAATAAATTAATCCTTTCGAGATTAATATTTTAATTAAATGGTCACCAAACAGTGGAAGGGACATATTACTAATATTTTTTACTTCTCCACAACCGTTTCTATTGAAACAAGTTAGTACGATCCAGAATCCTACAATTAAATATAAATTTCTCCTAGAAGAAATTGGAATTCCAGTTTATACTGGAATAAATCCAGTACAAATCAGAATCTTAATTTGTCCCAGTAGATGTTGAAATACCAATTTGTACTGGATTTAATCAGAATTCTAATTTGTCCCAGTAGAAATTAGAGTTCCAATTTGTACTAGGAAGATTCTGCATCATACTGGATTCCGATTTGTACTGTAACATATATATATATAGACTCTACTTAGTGTGTAATAAAGATAGATAGATATTGATGTGAAACTTAAATAAAAGTAACTACTTTCAAAATGAAACACAATTAAAAACATCATTTCAAGTTTACAGAAACAATTGATCAGTATGTAATCGAATAGCATTATTGTTTGTAGCCAAAAAACCGTTTTGTAATCATTTTATACGACCTTGTTGCAAGACCTTACAGCCAATTAATGCTTCATAATTTATTTTCCTTCTACCATTTTAATACCTTGTGTTTTTATACGGTTGAAACAAGAAAGATAACAGTGGTATAGAGAAAAAAAAACGATAAAAAATGTTTTTTGTACCTGACATACCCGCCAACTACTTCTAGTCATGGGAGTTCCCTCCACGATAGCATTGAATCAAAAAATTTCAGAGAACTATTTCACTAATCACCATGAGCAATTTAAAAAGTTGGCAGGTATGACATGCACAGATGACATTCACAGATTTCAAAACTTAGAGATTTGAAATATTAGAATATCTGTGATTAGTATCTTTCTTTTAGGGAAATAACATGGTCTCTGAGCTCCTGTTAGGGTGTCTGGGCCTCTAACACTAGGGCTCTGGGCTTCACTAATCGGACCCAAGGCTTCGCACTCATAAGCTCCGGGCTCTCAGAGGGCTGTTAAGTCCATATTATTACCCCTACTCTTTTATTGAGCAGAACCTTATTGTTATGTAGACGTTAAAATAATATGGCAACAGTTAACTTATTTTAGATTTTGTTTTATGGCATTCCAAAATTGCATCATTCATCACTCTTTAGACTTGTAGTGAGCTAGAAGGAAATTTTTGCAACACGAAAATTCACCAAACAGTTATTGGACAACAAGGAATAGATGCTATGCCTGTCTGTACTCTTGACAAAGTTGTTACTACAGCTGATGTTCTTCTTGTATACAACTCTGCAGTCTTATATATAGGGACAGATGACGGCCATGTTGGGAAGGTTTGTAGATTTTACTTATTTCGATCTTAATTCTTTGTATAACTGTTTGTTCGAGTAAAATAATTATTTGGTCCTATATAACCCTTATACTGTCATAAAATTGACCCTTTAAATATATATATATATATATATATATATATATATATTTTACAATTTATGATAAAATGAATTGATTGATTGATAAATTATCGTGAAAACAGTTGAGATCATCACCCCTTACATGTAAATATCTTTGTTATTCGTAATAACATGAATTGCGTGAACTCCAAGGGTTGTTTCCCAACCCCATCATTTAAAAAACCCATTAAGATGGTGAAATATCTTGAAACAGTTGAGAGCCCACCTCTAAACCATAAATAGTTATTCTCATGACAAGGTGAATTGATAGAACAAATCAAAAGTCAAATCCACTCTAGTGAAGCTGTTCCCCAACATTTTAATCAAAGCTCCGATGGAGCTGAAATTCGAAAGCCCGGAAAACATACACACCTGAAAAACTCGTAGTCATCCAATGAACTGCTGCATAGAAAAAACTAGTTTATATTTTTTTGTTGAAATTAGAGAGCTGCCTGAATCAACGCGAAGAGAAAGTTTAATTTATGAAAAAATGAATAAAATAACAAAGGTAATTCCGAAAAGGCGTCAAAATAATCGAAAGGGATGCTTTATGTTTCGGTGTTTAGATTTAATATGTCTAATTAGGTGCTATGAGGACGACCATTTTATTGGGAAAGAGGGGCTCACATGAAATCTGCACCTCCCTGAAATTTTGCTCCAAGCACTCCCCACCCCCGCACCCCCAGAGTAAAATGGTATTCCCGAGAGACTGCTGCATGTCTAATTTATGTAATCGGGGAAATAAGATAATTATCTGATTCGATAAAACCATTAGTATGTTTCTCTAATCACTACGCGATAAATAGCAAATACAGCTATAAGAATACTAATGCAGAGAATATATAACTACGCGAAAGGCAGGCTGAATTTCTTAATAGAGACATGGACGTGAATACTGTTTATATTTATATACTGTGCGTTATTATTGATTTTATACAGCAACACCGTTACTATTCCGTATACAAAAACGGAATTTGAAAGAAACTTACACACTATATTTCCGGCGGAAGCACACAGCTCATTTGAGTGTGTTGAATAGGCTTGACACTCATTTTCGTCACGTGACACCTATCGGATGGTTTTATCAATTCTCCAGTCTCTTCGAGGCTTTCGAATTAAAAATGATAAACCGTTGAAATCCCACAACTAAAATATATACATTCCTAACACTGATTTTTGAGTATCAATGCAGCACACAAAAATGAGAGCAAACACTTTTTGATGGTCTTC
The DNA here is from genome assembly GCA_002080025.1 of Modiolus philippinarum. NCBI lineage: Eukaryota > Metazoa > Mollusca > Bivalvia > Mytilida > Modiolidae > Modiolus > Modiolus philippinarum. The sequence continues at coordinate 127,515 of MJUU01055664.1, read as the reverse complement.
ATAAATTACCTTTTCGGTTAAACAATATTCTTAAGTAATAAAGTTCATTTACTACGGCTAAATCTTACTATTGAGCGCAAATTTTTAATTTGCTGATTGTCTCTTTCTAAAAAAAACACCTTTACAGTGAAACCTATCTAAACCGAGCCCGTTTCGGACTCGAGATTTCGTCCGGTTTAAAGAGGCATTCGGTTTACACAGGTTTAAAATAAAAAGATTCTAATACTAAGGGACTTCAAAATTGGTTTGGTTTAGACAGGTTTTCGGTTTAGTCAGGGTTCGGTTGAGACAGGTTTCACTGTATTTTTTTTTTTTTTTGTGTGTGTGCATTAACGTTTAATTTACAGCTATTAGAATACTCTCCAAATCTAATCAGAATATTTGCAAATCATCTGTAGACTCAGCCATGAGAACAGTATCATCGGCGAACAAAATTAAAAAAGTTTTAAATAAATATTCATTTTGTTATCTATACAATCTGTAAGGGTGTCAAGGGTGTAAAGTCCTTCCAGATTTTCGTTTTCAAGAAAGGCCTGTAAATCATTCAAAAATATGGCAAACTCAAAAATATGGCAAACAGAAAAGATCATTCAAAAATATAGCAAACAGAAAAGGTGACAAAATTTCTTCTTGTATTTCGCCAATTTCACAAGGAAAATTTGTGATTTACAATTATTATAAGTTACAAATGTTTTCAAAACCTCGTACATGTGTAAAATTATAAGATTTTATTATACATTTTACCATTAATGCGACTGATAAATAATTTGCACCAGAGTGACTGTCGCAAGACTTTGTCGAAGGCTTTTTCAAAATCGACAAATACACAATTTTTTTCCTTTATGTATTGTTTGATTTCAAAAAATGAGAACAATTCAAAAATAATGTCCGTTGTAGAATATAACTACCTACTGGTTTTGCTGTATCATTATAGTGGCATAACCGTCCATTAAGGAATGACGTAAATAATTTGCCTTTGCAACTTAGAATAGTCATCGTACGGTAAATTTGGGGGTCTAGGTTGCCTTTTTTTTAAATAAATAAGTTTTACATTCCCACCATGGCAATTGTCAGATATATACCAGGGTCCAGAATTAAATTAAAAAGTTTTTAATAAATGGGAAGAAATAGATCAGATGAAAATTTTATGTATTCATCAATCAAATTATCTCCTTCAGATGATTTGAATCCTTAAGTCTTTTTTATACTTCTGAGTATTTCTTCCTGTAATGTAGGGGCATTTATATATATTCGTTTATTTGATCTATATATGAATTTTCACGAATTTTATTATCAAGACTACCTCTTTCATCGTCTATATTTTCGAGAGCTTTATTCAATGTTAAAAAAATCGAATAAGTCTTAAAAACGAATATTTGGCTGTTTTCTCTCTCCCCGCCTTATTCAAAAATTTCAAGTATTCCTTTAGGTCTGAAGATTTTATTATTTTTATTTTCTTGCGGATTTCTCGGCGATACAGTTTATAATTTTTATCAAGCCTTTACTATTACCGTGTTTCAGTTGACAAAGCCACTTAAATCTTTCGGTTCGATATTTTTTATATTTTGTTTTGAGCTTGCGATATTTTTTCCGCTCAAATTTACATTCATTATTAGTATATGGATTGTCCACTTTGGCTTTTTAGTTTTCGGTCTGTAATTATTCTTCTTAGTGCCAAGAGTATGTTTTGCATTGTCAGTGAGAAGATTACAAATATGATGAACCATAAAAATGAATGTCCAAATTCTGAGGAACATCGTTACGATCTGTCAAATGCCCAATTACTACCCTGAAACTAATGTAGTGATAACCGTAAGTCAGTTGCTAGTCAACAAATATATTTCAAAGTTAATTTGTAAAATAAGTGCAAGTAAATAGATTTGAAATCCGCTGTATTAACACAATGATTCCATAGGATATCTATATTAAATTAATTCAATAGCAAGTTTGAAACTACTCTTGAGCTTCTAATGAAGGATATAAACGTGACAATAATCATGACATGGAATTTTTGACAAATTTCAAAGCGTGATGCGGAAATAGATGTGAAAATGAAAGCTCAGCAAGATTCTGCCTCTTAAGAACAGGACTTTTAGATTTCCAAAATGATAATTTCGTCTGGTTTCAATTAAATTTGCGATTTCATCTGTGGCAAATTTGACGAGGATTTAAGTAATAACTATATTATTTAATCATCCAAAGACGTGAATAGTAGATTTGACGGTAAAAAAAAATTACATTACCTGTTTTGACTTATCCCTGTTTTGACTCACTGACAGTGTGACGGGTTTCTAATGTGGAACAGGACATGATAAGTCGTCTAGAGCACCTTATCACAGGAGTTTACACTGTAAGTGCCTTAGATTTGAATGTTGTGTTTTTCTGTGTCATGTTTTGTTTGTCTATATTTTTTTTTCGTCATGTTTCTTTCTGGATGTTTGAATTACAACATCATTTGTTCCTTTGCTATTCTACTGCCGTTGTTTCAATCTCAATACAATCTCGCAGATCACAGTGCTAATGCTTTAATGTGTTACTGAGTGTGTTTTCCTGACGTTGTTGTTGTGGGTGTATTTGTTTTAACTCATCGTTTATTTTTGAGCGTCAACATTTAGGTTTGTTAAATGGGAAGCTTTTATAACTTCTGCTCCTATCCATCTTGACATTTTTAGATATTTTAAACAATTCCTTTCAACAGTCAAATTTTACTTACAGATAAATCTTAACTCGGAGATAGAAGATTTCAGTCCAAATTATATCATCAACTATACATCAAAAGTACTACAAATCAAAACAACAGAAAACGGCATTTATGTAATGATTGAAGACGAGGTAGGATTATTAATATTTAGACAAGTTAATTTGAACTACATGTAATACTAAATCCAAATATATGTTTTATGAGTGGTATGCCTTTGCTTACTCTACTAACTTTATAAAAAAAAGAAAATAATATGATTGAATAAATAAATTTAGAATCAAACTTATAAGAGGCCTCAACATGCCAAACTGAAAACATGACAGATGTGAAATAATAAAAAAATTATATAATGACTAATTGAAGGCATTTCGAGAGAAAAAAAATAGCTTTATCATCAGATCAATAGTACTTTGTAAAGAGACATTAAAACAGCGATTTTTCCAAAACTTATATCAGAACAAATAACGAAATAGTTAGTGAACTTTGAATAGAAATTGAGCTAAAACTCAACTGCTTCAATATGTGATGACACTGAAACCCATAAAGGTAATTAGAGAAGTTCAGCTTAATATCAATATAATGCAAAAAGGGGAAATGGGAATAAATTTAGTTCTGAAGCTGTTTAAATCTATAGAAACATATGATAAATAGGAAATCTTCAGGACTTCATGGATTCACTCCTGAATTCCACAAGTGTTTTTCTGAATGACTTTATTTTTACTTGTTCAAGTAAACAAATTATTTTTTTACTAGTCAACGTCAAAGCATGATTATCGAAGTCTACATTTCATTTGAAACACTGTCACTTTCTGTTGATCTGCAGCTTTAGCAAAAAGTTTTAAACCCCCTTTTCAAGAATATTAAAATGAAACCTAGCAAGTTTGTGTCAAAGGCACATTAATGTACTAGGCGTATAAAGGACATTGTTCAAAATAGAACAAGCACGTCTCAAAATCCATTTATCAGATACAACTATGAGAAATAGAATGGCCATGTTCAAATTAGCTCCCTAAGAAAGTCGAAAGGACAAGCGGCTCCTGTTGTACATGCATCAATTGTCATGTTAAAATGATATACTAGTAATCAAAGTTAAATTGTAGCCATGCAGGAAATGACACAGGAATAAGTTCAATAATTTAGATGAAATGATTCAGTGCTATATCTAGTACAATGTGAAAAGTCCATTGCAAGTTGCGAGATTTTTACATTAATTTTAAGTGTTCCTCCTCATATTCTAAAGGCAGTTAGAATAACGTATGTGTTTGTGACGTACAGTATTGGGAATTAACTCTAACATATCGTAACATTTGAGATACGTAAATGGCCGTATGCAGGGACAGAAGGGGATAATACTACAAATGAATGGGAAATATATGATAAGAAATTTGAATTCATCACGTTTTTCATAAATTCTTGTTTTAAGTTATTCATCTTTATCGATCCGGAGTTCTTAATACAAATCTGACGTTTTCAGTTTCTGTGGTGTCTAAAATTTCTTGAAATATATAATATTCACAGTCACTTCGATAATTTGTTATTTATGCTCATCTGGCTATAGCCAAGTCGAACTTTGCTATCACATTATCAAGACTTATAGTTTGTCGTTTTCTTTCCGTAGTCCGTCTATCCGTCGTTCTTCCGTTGTCTGTTGGTCAAAAAGATAAGTCTTTTATTCATTAGAACATTTAAAACATTTGGCCATGTTATTCATTTGGTCATGTTTGTCTTTTATTCATTTGAAAATTTACAACATTTTGAATATTTACAAAATTTGGTGATGTTAGATATAGTGTTAACCTGAAAAAAGGCCTTTTTACAGGGGACCACCCAAGGACTATTGTGGCCTAGTTTGGTTAGTTTCAAAGAAGAAGATCTTTGAACGGGTTTTCATATACGGTCCAATGTGAAAACTATGTGTCCCTCATATTCTAAAGGCAGTTAGAATTGCGCATGTGTTTGTGAAGTACACGTATTGGGAATTTACTCTAACAATCCGTAACATTTGAGATACGTAAATGGGCGTCTGCAGGGACAGTAGATATAATACTACAAGTGAATGGGAAATTTACATTATTCAGCTTACTAGGGGATACTGCTACCATCAATGGCAAACAAGCTTCTTTTAAAAGAGGATGGCAAAGTTTTGAAAAATGTTTCAATGATGGTGACACCAATACAATTTCAATATAATATACTTCCCTAGCGAGCTGAGTATGTTTAGGTAAAGATAAGTGTTCAAATATAAAAAACCGACACTAAACATTACTCTGAACCGGTTTGAAACATTATCCAATGTTACTAAATTTTTTTTTCATTTTTAGCTCGCCTGGCTAATGCCAGGGAGTAGTGAGTCGGGCCTCTATGGACCCATTAGGTATATGTTAAAGTCCCCCAAACTTCCCTCCGAAGTTATCGTTCGCCTTAATTAATCAATTATCAGGTGTTGACGGTGCTAGCACTATAACAGTGTAAACAGCGATGCCAGAATTTTCCATTAAACTCCAATTCATATTTCTGACCGCTTTGGTTCTCGTAGTACCCGTCCACTTTATAGGGTCCGATTTGTTTTTCTCCACCATTTCTTGCATGTTGTATATGGACTCCTGTTGCAGATAGATATTTGATCCATTGCATGGCTTTGACAGAATGTTTTCCGTTTGGACGGTATCCTTGAGCTGGGATAATACCGATGGTATCTGGCTGGAGAAATTTCTTTCTGAATACTAAGTTGCAAGCTGATGCTATGGTTATACATTGTTGGAATGGATCGATTCCTCCCTGTCCGTCGGTGGATGTCATCTCCAGGAACAGTTGTCTAAACGACAAGCAGGCTCTTCTCAATATGTCTACGTCGGAACGGCAGTAACTTAATAATTCTTTTTGAAAATCAAAAGTTTGTCGGTAATTGGCTTCGTACCATTGGAAGAAGGCGGTTCTATCTTTGGGTTTCATTCTATCTGGTTGATGAAACCCCAATTCGGGTAAGTGGTTGAGCACGGTTGATTGGTTGTCCTTCCTATTAATTAAATGTGGGAAATATCCTTTCTTCAATTCCGTCAATTCAAACATCTTGGGTAGTTCGGATAAAGCCACGGGTAGGAAGATGATGGAGTCTATCATCCGAATGCGACATCCGAATACTTCGATATACATGTTTTTGGTTCCGTTTGCTATGATCGTTGGTTTAAGTCCTTGTTGATACAAATACCCTAATAACGAAACGTAACCTTTAAAGCTGTGCGCGATTACAGTAGCCCCTTCGTTGTGCCCGAAAAAACAGCCATTTACAGAAGTGATCGGCCGCTTTTCGTCCGGCAAATGCTAACCTATTCTTCCCACAAGTCTGACGGATGCTGTCTTTATCTACGTTTTGATCCATGCATTTCAAACAGACTTTGTGTACGACGCATAAATAAGGTCTGTGCTCAAAACCCCCACACTTCATTAATTTGCAGTGAGTGCACTTTCCATTATCATCTGGCGAATATTTCTAATTGCATTGGACTAAATCATCTTGGGTGCATTCAAAATCGAAGAAAATGTATGTGTGCTTCTTTTTCTTATCATTGGTACCCACAGGTAGCATGTAGCACTGATGTCCGGATGGATAATAATTTCTACAGGTCTGGCAGTAAGTGTTTCCACAGGTATGATCTCCCCTGCGTTTGTTCACAGTTTGTCCGCAGGTTGTGCATTTGTAGTAGGTAGAGCAAGTAGAGTTTCCAGACGATGTCGTCTTTTTGTGTAGATTGAAACATGTTGAGCCCATAATTAATTATCCATGGCAACTCTCTTGTCAAACACGATCCTGTAGTCTTTGCTTTGGTTGACGTTTAGCAGTCTCTTGTGGTCTCTTCTTATTTTGAAATCGTCTCTCACCGTCTTAGGGGTGTCTCTGTTGTTGTGATCATATATTTTATGGTGACGTAGTTGATTGTAAGGGCATTTTTGTAGTTGAGAGTGATTTCTCGTACTTTACATATGGTCGTATTTCCGACCTTATCAGGCCTGGCTAATTTGTAGGCATAGTTTTTAGGTCTACCGGTCCCGAACTGACAATTTTATTGTCGGGTACTTCATCCGCAAGGTCCCCTAATTAATCGAATAGTTCTGGTTTCCACTCTCCAGGTTGAGATGTATAAAAGATGGATTCTGTATCGGCATATAAAGTCCGGGTGTCCAACCTCTCTATGTAACTGTACAACTTTAATCGGGCCTGGGCGATAGTATAAGCAGCAATGACCACGTTGGTACGTCCGGATTCCTCTACGAATTCTTCTTTATACTGCTATCTCATTTCCACCATCTCCGCTGACAAAATTAATACCCATAAAGAGAATCTGATCGCTGGTTAACATGTCGAAGTATTCTGCAGGATCACACACGTATTTAATTTGAGATAGGTTAGATCTTTGACCGAAGTTTCCCCAAAAGTTGTTCAACATCAATTTGGCTAAAGCTCGTAATCCCGGATTGTTCTGAATTTTATCGTAATCTAGATGAATACCTTCCTTCTCGTGGTAGTCTCTGATATATGTTCATTTGTCCTCTTCTGTTTGACATCATTCTGGCCACCCACTTCCTTTCTGCTTCATTTTCAGAAAGGTATTAATATCTTCTGTACAAAGCCCTCCAGTCTTAGTTGTTTGGTCGTATTGTTCCGTGTTAAAGTGCCATACTTCGTAAATTTTTTCAATTGGATGTCCTTTCTCCAACGCTTTCTTGATTTCGTCTGTCATCCACGTTCCTGTTAGTGCGCGT
>MJUU01055664.1:88094-119041 GCA_002080025.1 Modiolus philippinarum | reverse complement strand
AAACCCCAATTCGGGTAAGTGGTTGAGCACGGTTGATTGGTTGTCCTTCCTATTAATTAAATGTGGGAAATATCCTTTCTTCAATTCCGTCAATCCAAACATCTTGGGTAGTTCGGATAAAGCCACGGGTAGGAAGATGATGGAGTCTATCATCCGAATGCGACATCCGGATACTTCGATATACATGTTTTTGGTTTCGTTTGCTATGATCGTTGGTTTAAGTCCTTGTTGATACAAATACCCTAATAACGAAACGTAACCTTTAAAGTTGTGCGCGATTACAGTAGCCCCTTCGTTGTGCCCGAAAAAACAGCCATTTACAAAAGTGATCGGCCGCTTTTCGTCCGGCAAATGCTAACCTATTCTTCCCACAAGTCTGACGGATGCTGTCTTTATCTACGTTTCGATCCATGCATTTCAAACAGACTTTGTGTACAACGCATAAATAAGGTCTGTGCTCAAAACCCCACACTTCATTAATTTGCAGTGAGTGCACTTTCCATTTTCATCTGGCGAATATTTCTAATTGCATTGGACTAGATCATCTTGGGTGCATTCAAAATCGAAGAAAATGTATGTGTGCTTCTTTTTCTTATCATTGGTATCCACAGGTAGCATGTAGCACTGATGTCCGGATGGATAATAATTTCTACAGGTCTGGCAGTAAGTGTTTCCACAGGTATGATCTCCCCTGCGTTTGTTCACAGTTTGTCCGCAGGTTGTGCATTTGTAGTAGGTAGAGCAAGTAGAGTTTCCAGACGATGTCGTCTTTTTGTGTAGATTGAAACTTGTTGAGCCTTTAAAGTATCGTCCGCAATCGGTACATAGTGTTCAGTCATCTTCTACTGGGTAGTGAACCTTTCTACAGTAGTGGCATACGTTGTTGCATACATGTTCTTCTTTAGTATTGTATCCTTTGTTATAATCGGTACAGAAGTAGTTACGTCCCAAGTTAGCAGCCATACTGATAATGACATCGTAATGGTTGTCGTGATGGTACAAATAGATTATTTTCCCTGCGTTCGGTCCGTGATATATGATACCATTGAAATGTTCCTGGGATATTGCATGTATTTGATATTCTGGTAAAATCGCTCGGAATTGTGTTATCTCTTGGATGCCACATTGTTGTACAGGTACTCCTGCTCTTGTGTGTAGATCTAATGCCAATTTTTTCTGGATGCATTTGTAGATCTAGCTTCGTACCTAGATCTGTTATTGTATATTGACGAAGATGGACGTTTGAAGTCTAAGCTGTATGATAAGCGTGATGATTTTAATTTCCCAATTGTTTACTTTCCCTTTCTTAGCAGCAATATACCTACCTCTCCAGCCTATGGAGTGTACATTTCACAGTTGATTCGTTACTGTCGAGCGTGTAGTTTGTACAGTGATTTTTTTAACAGAGCAAAAACACTGTCCCAAAAGCTGCTTAGTCAGGGATTTGTTCAACCTATGTTAATTTTTTCATCCCTCAAGAAATTCTATGGCCGTCACCATAACATCATCGAAAGATATAACATGTCAGTATCCAAAATGAAAGTGGACATTTTCAGCTAGATTCACGTCTTCCCGGATTTGACTACCGACTTTGACATTTTCCTGGATTGACCCACTCACGGCGTGACGGGTGCTGTTAACAGAGCAGGACACGCTTACCCTCCCGGAGCACCTGATGTCACTCAGTTTCACTGGAGTTCACACTGTGAGTACTTTGTTTTGAATGTTGTGATTTCTGTTGCTGTGCTTTGTTTCTGTCTAGCGTCGTTTTTTTGTGTCTGGCGTCATTGTTTTCTGTGTTCTCGTTTTGGCCATGCCTTTGGACGTCGATTTTTGTAAATTTCACTTTGTCCTTTGTTCCTTCGACATTCTACTGCCGTTGTTTTTTGCCTTGTCGAATAGAGTTCCATTGCTTGTGTCGTCTATCTTGGCTTTGGCCGTAACGATGGCTCTGGCACAGCAGAAATCGTCAAAGTTCTGTATACGAATGATGCATCGGTTTTCTTTTAGGAACCTTTCTGTGTCCACATATGTACATCTCTTTATTGTACCACCAACAGGAAGGCTAACATGGGTAATGTTTATTTGTACATTTTTTTAAATATTTTACGAAAGGATATTGAGTTAATGAACATGAGACCATAACACATATGTTAACTCCAACTGCAATAATTTTAATGAGCTGTATGGCCATTTCGGAAATTAATTCCTCATCAGCAGCACTAGAACCCAATCAAAGGAAATCCATAATTTCAAAAAATGTTTAAAATGCATGAAACCAAACTAAATCGCAATAATCAGTAGTATCAAATATAGCTAAGGACTAAACTACTCTAAACACTCTGATCAAGGACGAATTGTTCATTGGACTGTAACACTCGTTCAATTTCTTCTAAAAGTGGGTCACCTTTCATCTGACCCATTTGCATGAACGGTAGTCTGATGGGGAAATCCAGGTCTGGGCATTCAATGGTGACTTGTATCAAATCTTCCTCCTTTATTCCGCTGGTGAGGTCTGATAAAAGAGAGTCGAAAAGTGTTTGAAACGATTTTAAAATGTCTGGAACATTCTGCATGTTTAAGTTTTTAAAGGTCACTCTGTACTCTGTCGACTCGGTGTTAAAACCAGGTATTTTCGTTTTTTTCTCCTTTTCAATCGTGTAATGTTGCTTGGGTTGGGGAGGGTTGAATAGATGACCCGAATCAAATTTGATGTTTCTCTTGCTGGTGTTCGTACAGGTTATCTTTGCTTTTATATAGTAATCCACACTTAGTACACGGAAAGTAGCTGTCGATGTCGTGTTTTCTCTCTTGCCTGTCTAGATTATCTTTCCTAGTGAATGTTTCAGGCATATTCCACAGGTAAACACATTGTGTTCTTTGTTTAGTCGGTAATGCTTCAACAGTTGACCCCTTCTGACAAAGGTTTCCTGACAATATTCGCACGTATGCATCTGTAAAAGACAAAAGTTATACACTATTTAATTATTATTGTTGATTATTATTTAATTCTGTATTTTTGATTACTTTTTTAATTCTGTATTATTGATTACTTATTATGGCTAATTCAATTACTTCATTGTTCAAATAAACTTTAATTGCAAAATTTCTATTAGGCTTCAATGTAATTTAAATTTATTCTAAGTTCACTTACCTTTCTTCTGTTTATTTTCCCTGGTAACGTCTGTTCAATTAGGCCGTTAGTTACAGAATGAGAAAGTTCCTTGTTTCGTCTGATTTTATACAGGTAGACGCGTTGTTACGATGGTTCTGATTGGTCGGTGATCTTTGTTATGGGCTTTCTGAATGGTCGATTATCCTGTGTCACAAAGTCAGCGTCTGATTGGTCTGATTGGTTGAATTTCCTGCAATCATTTCTCCATTGTTATATAATGACGTCATGTTGCTTTTAATAAATCGAATATTCCAGAAAATGATGCAATTGATCTATGGAGTTATTTTCAAGGTGTGTGGATCGGTGATTCTGTTGCATTATAGTGAGGCGAATCATAATGGGATTGTTTCATTTACTTTATGCTTCACATATCATATATTTTTTATCACTTGAATTAGTCATGAGTTTTAATTATGTGTAAGATGTTCCTTTTTATTTGTTTTCTACTTAAATTTCACAATTTTCTCACACGTTTTCTTTCTTTTCTTATTCGTTTAACAATTTTTGTAACCATTTTGTATTTTGTTTTGCAGTTTTTCAAATTTTATTACATGCATTTTGTTGATTTTCGGGTACGTCAACAATTTTATAACTTATTTGTACACATTTTATCAAATGTATCCAGTTAATTTTTATTTTTCAAAATTTTACCACACGTGTTTTGTTAATTTCAGCATTTTCATAACTATTTTATATTCGGTTTATTATGTTTTAAACTTTTTGTGCATATTTTATCAAATGTTTCCGTTTAATTTTCATTATGTTTACATTTTATCACATATGTTTTCTTAATTTTCGTGTTGTCATGAGTATATTTTATGTGGTTTTAAATTTTTTTAAGATTATCTATAAATTTTGTTTAACTTTGTGTTTTTGCATTAATTTTTTAAGTTGTTTTGTTAATTTTTGTAAAAAAAATCGTTTTTATTGTGTTTTTTGTTGTAATTTTTTGCTTTTTCTGTTTTTATTTTTGTTTTTATGTAAAAAAAGCCACATTTTTATTGTTATTTTCGTGCTTTTTTGGTGAATCAGTGGTGATGGTGGTGAGGATTATGTGGTTTTAGTGGTGGTGGTGGTGATTGTGACGTTTCAGTAGTGGTGTTGATTACTGCTACTGCTGCTATTCAGTTTGTTTGGATATTTCTGCTGTCGCTTCTTCTCGTCGGTGTGGGATATTGCTGGTCCTGGGTTTTGGAATTGTTATGTTTCCTAAAGTGGTGAATGGTGTTATATTGGGAAAGGTTTAATCACACTTGTGATATGACTCAAGGGATCATATAAGAATAACAAAATTATTATCAATTTCCTAGTTTATTTTCTCCGTCATGAGACAGACACGGGTCGGAGATCCACGTGCAGTCTTAACATTGTTTCTGGTATTAAAGTCCATTCAACTGGATGTTGATTTCCTCTGCATCTTCTTTGGTCGGGATTTGTACTGTCTCAAAGGAGCTGTTCATTGGTTCGTTGGATGCGATCTTCAAGGTGATGGTAAAACCATTTATGTTGTTAGGTTGGACTGGAGTGTCTTCTCTGCTTTGATGCTTGGTACGTTGATGACGTAGCAAATTATACTTTCTACTGAATATCTTTTCACATTCTTCACAACGAAACGTATAGGGCTTGAACCTATGTGTTTTCATGTGTCGTTGGAGGTTGTCTCTTCGACTAAACGTCTTCTGGCATATTCCACAATTTGGTCTTAGTGGTTGACTTCTTTCAGTCTTGTGGTAAGGGGTTGTTCTGGACATCTTGTAGAGTATTGCTGTTTTCATTGCGCGATTTCGTCTCAGTGGTTGACTTTTTCTTTCAGTCTGTTGGTAAGGGGCAGTTCAGGACATCTTGTAGAGTCTTTCTGTTTTCATTGAGTACCTCTGTTCAGTTCCCAGAACTTCGTTACATATCACTGTTTAGGTAAAGCCTCGCTTCTTTTTACGTCTGCTCAGTTCGAAGGTTAGAAGCAGAATGGGAACTTACGTCGTTGTGACTTGTTATATAGGCGGTTGATTGATTTATTGATTAGCCCATTGTCAAATATTAGATATAGAGCTTTATCAATGTCACCAATAGATTTAGCATAAAGTTACCCCAATAACATATATAAGATATCTAGAATACTTGACATATGAAAAATTGAAATTTGAGAGTTTCCAGAAATTTTTTATCCCTTGTAGCACCCCACTATAAGAGATAACACTTAATAAATGGCATCATTCGATTTAGATGATCAAAATTACCCCGGAAACAAATATAACATGCTATTAGTACTCGACTTAGCAAAAATCGTATTTTCGCCCATTCACGAAATTTGGGTCCTCATAGCACCCATATTATAAGAGATGGAACTTTATAAATATCACTAATTGATTTAGAAGCATAAAGTTACCCCGAATAAATATATAACACGTCCATAGTGCTTACCAAAGAAAAAATTGTGTTTTCGGTTATTTCCGAATTTTTGGGCCTCGATATCTTCGAAACGGTAAGAGATAGAACCTTGAAACCTTCACTAATCGCTGTAGGAGCTCAATGTTACCCCAGACTGATATATACATTGTATGGGAAACGAACATTAACTAGAAAAATTGCGGTGCTACAAGGGGTCCAAAATGTCTGGAAAGTCTCAAATTTCATTTTTTCTTATGTCAAGTACTATAGATATCTTATACATGTTTTCGGTGGTAACCTTATGCTTCTAAATCTATTGGTGACATTTCTAATGGTATGGGGGTAATGAGGGGCCCAAAAATTTGACAAGGAGCTAAACAATAAATCAATCAACCGCCTATATAACAAGTCATAACGACGTAAGTTCCCATTCTGCTTCTAACCTTCGAACTGAGCAGACGTAAAAAGAAGCGAGGCTTTACCTATACAACTATATATAACGAAGTTCCGGGAACTGAAAAGAGGTACTCAATGAAGCAGAAAGACTCTACAAGATGTCCAGAACTGCCCCTTACCACCAGACGGAAAGAAAAAGTCAACCACTGAGACGAAATCGCACAATGAAAACAGCAATACTCTACAAGATGTCCAGAACAATCCCTTACCACAAGACTAAAAGAAGTCAACCACTAAGACCAAGTTGTGGAATATGCCAGAAGACGTTTAGTCGAAGAGACAATCTCCAACGACACATGAAAACACATAGGTTCAAGCCCTATACGTTTCGTTGTGAAGAATGTGAAAAGATATTCAGTAGAAAGTATAATTTGCTACGTCATCAACGTACCAAGCATCAAAGCAGAGAAGACACTCCAGTCCAACCTAACAACATAAATGGTTTTACCATCACCTTGAAGATCGCACCCAACGAACCAATGAACAGCTCCTTTGAGACAGTACAAATCCCGAAGATGCAGAGGAAATCAACATCCAGTTGCATGGACTTTAATACCAGAAACAATGTTAAGACTGCACGTGGATCTCCGACCCGTGTCTGTCTCATGACGGAGAAAATAAACTAGGAAATTGCTTATGACTTTGTTATTCTATATTGTCCCTTGAGTCACATCACAAGTGTGATTAAACCCTTCGCAATATATCACCATTCACCACTTTAGGAAACGTGACAATTTCAAAACCCAAGACCAGCAATATCCCACACCGACGAGCAGAAGCGACAGCAGAAATATCTAAACAAACTGAATAGCAGCAATAGCAGCAGCAGCAGTAATCACCACCACCACTGAGACGTCACAATTACCACCACCACCACTAAAACCACATAATCCTCACCACCACCACCACTGATTCACCAAAAAAGCACGAAAATAACAATAAAATGTGACATTTAAACGTAAAAACAAAAATAAAAACAGAAAAAGCAAAAAATTACAACAAAAAACACAATAAAAACGAAATTTTTTACAAAATTAACAATAGAACTTAAAAAATTAATGCAAAAACACAAAGATAAACAAAATTTATACATAATCTAAAAAAACAATTTGAAACAACATAAAATATACTCATGAAAACACGAAAATTAACAAAAGATATGTGATAAAATGTAAACATAATGAAAATTAAACGGAAACATTTGATAAAATATGCACAAAAAGTTTAAAACATAATAAACCGAATATAAAATAGTTATGAAAATGCTGAATTGACAAAACACGTGTGGTAAAATTTGTAAAATTTTGAAAAATAAAAATTAAATAGTCACATTTGATAAAATGTGTACAAATAAGTTATAAAATTGTTGACGTACACGAAAATCAACAAAACGCATGTGATAAAATTTGAAAAATTTCAAAACAAAATACAAAATGGTTACAAAAATTGTTAAACGAATAAGAAAACAAAGAAAACGTGTGAGAAAATTGTGAAATTTAAGTAGAAAAGCAAATAAATAGGAACATCTAACACATAATTAAAACTCATGACTAATTCAAGTAATAGAAAATATAAAATATGTGAAGCATAAAGTAAATGAAACAATCCTTTTATGATTTGCGTCAGTATAATGCAATAGAATCACCGATCCGTAAACCTTGAAAATAACGTATCATCTTCTGGAATATTCGATCTAATAAAAGAAACATGACGTCATTATATAACAATGGAGGAATGAACCGACAAATCAAATTGCAGGAAATTCAACCAATCAGACGCCGACTTTGTGACAAAAGAAGCCAATCAGTACACATGATAATCGACCTATCAGAAAGCCCGTAACAAAAATAACCGACCTATCAGAACCATCTTAACAACGCGTCTACCTGTATAAAATCAGACGAAACAAGAAACCTTCTCATTCTGCAACTAACAGCCGAATTGAACAGACGTTACCAGGAAAAATAAACAGAAGAAATGCAAGTGAACTTAAAATAAATTTAAATTACATTAAAGCCTATAGAAATTTTGAAATTAAAGTTCGATTGAACAATAAAGTAATTTAATTAGCCATAATAAGTAATCAGTAATACATTATTAAAAAGGTAATCAATAAATCAGAATTAAATAATAATCAATAATACATGATTAAAGTGTATAACCTTTGTCTTTTACAGATGAATACATGCGAATATTGTCAGGAAACCTTTGTCAGAACGAGTCAGCTGTTGAAGCATTACCGACTAAACAAAGAACACAATGTGTTTACCTGTGGATTATGCCTGAAACGCTTTACTAGGAAAGATAGTCTAGACGGACACTAGAAAAAACACGACATCGACAGCTACTTTCCGTGTACTAAGTGTGGATTACTATGTAGAAGCAAATATAACCTGTACGAACACCAGAAAGAGAAACATCAAATTGGATTCGGATAGTCTATTCAACCCTTAGATGTTCCCCAACCCAAGCAACATTATATGATTGAAAAGGAGAAAAGAACGAAAATACCTCGTTTTAACACCGAGCCGACAGAATAGAGAGTGACCTTTAAAAACTTCAACGTGCAGCATGTTCCAGACATTATAAAATCGTTACAAACACTGTTCGACTCCATTTTATCAGACCTCACCAGCAGAAATAAAGGAAGAAGATTTGATACAAGTCACCATTGAATGCCCAGACCTGGATTTCCCAATCAGTCTACCGTTCATGCAAATGGGTCAGATGACAGGTGACCTACTTTTAGAAGAAATTGAACGAGTGTTACAGTCCAATGAACAATTCGTCCTTGATCAGAGTGTACAAATAAACATTACCCATGTTAGCCTTACTGTTGGTGGTACAAGAAAAAGATGTACATGTATGTGGACACAGAAAGGTTCCTAAAAGAAAAGCGATGCATCATTCGTATACAGAACTTTGACAATTTGTGCTGTGCCAGAGCCATCGTTACGGCCAAAGCCAAGATAGACGAACACGAGCAATGGAACTCTATTCGACAAGGCAAATACATCCAGAAAGAATTGGCATTAGATCTACACACACGAGCGGGAGTACTTGTACAACAATGTGCCATGCAAGAGATCAAACAATTCCAAGCAATTTAACCAGAACATCAAATACATGTAATATCGCAGGAACATTTCGATGGCATCATATATCACGGACCCAAGGCAGAGAAAACAATCTATTTGTACCACCACGACAACCATTACGATGTCATAACCAGTATGGCTGATTTCTTGGGACGTAACTGCTTCTGTACCGATTGTAACAAAGGATACAATACTGAAGAAGAACACGTGTGCAACAACGTAGGCCACTACTGTAGAAAGGTTCACGACCCAGTAGAAGATGACTGGACACTATGTGGCGATTGCGGACGATACTTTAAAGGCTCAACATGTTTCCATCTACATAAAAAGACGACATCGTCTGGAAACTACTTGCTCTACCTACTACAAATGCGCAACGTAGGGGCAAACTGTGAACAAATGCAGGGGAGATCATACCTGTGAAAACACTTACTGCCAGACCTGTAGAGATTATTATCCATCCGGACATCAGTGCTACATGCTACCTGTGGATACCAATGATAAGCAAAAGAAGCACACATACATTTTCTTCGATTTTGAAAGCACCCAAGATGATCTAGTCCAATGCAATCAGAAATACTCGCCAGATGATAATGGAAAGTGCACTCACTGCAAATCAATGAAGTGTGGGGTTTTGAGCACAGACCTAATTTATGCGTCGTACACAAAGTCTGTTTGAAATGCATGGATGGAAACGTAGATAAAGACAGCATCTGGCAGACCTGTGGTAAGAATGAGTATTTGCCGGACTTAACAACGCCGATCACTTCTCTAAATGGCTGTTTTACGGAGACAACGAAGGGGCTACCGTCATCGCGCACAACCTTGAAGGTTACGATTCGTAACCAATATTAGGGTTTTTGTATCAACAAGGACTTAAACCAATGATCATAGCAAACGGAACCAAAAACATGTACATCGAAGTATCCGGATGTCGCATTCGGATGATAGACTCCATCAACTTCCTACCCGTGGCTTTATCCGAACTACCCAAGATGTTTGGATTATGGGAATTGAAGAAAGGATATTTCCAACATTTATTTAATAGGAAGGACAACCAATGAACCGTGCTCAACCACTTACCCGATTTGGGGTTTTATCAACCAGATAGAATGAAACCCGCCTTCTTCGAATGGTACGAAGACCATTACCGACAAACTTTTGATTTTCAAAAATAATTAAAAAGTTACTGCCGTTCCGACGTAGACATATTGAGAAGAGCCTGCTTGTCGTTAAGACAACTGTTCCTGGAGATGACATCCACCGTCCGTTCCAACAATGTTTACTATAGCATCAGCTTGTAACTTAGTATTCAGAAAGAAATTTCTCCAGCTAGATACCATCGGTATTATCCCAGCTCAAGGATACCGTCCAGACGGAAAACATTCTGTCAAAGCAAAGCCATGCAACGGATCAAATATCTATCTGCGACAGGAGGAGTCCATATACAACATGTAAGAAATGGTGGAGAGAAACAAATCGGACCCTATAGAGTGGACGGGTACTACGAGAACCAAAGCGGTCAGAAATATGTATTGGAGTTATTCCCATAGGACAGCCCGAGATCATTACGGAGAATTTTCAAAGTATATAGCAACACGAAGGACTCATCAAATGTAAAGTCATTCTACAAAGAGGTCTCTACATTCCAGTTCTCCAGGCCAAAATCAATAACAAGTTGTTGTTTACATTGTAAAAATCTGCGTAGAAACCAAACAACAGACACCATGTGAACACATCGATGAGCAACGCGCACTAACTGGAACGTGGATGACGGACGAAATCAAGAAAGCGTTGGAGAAAGGATATCAAATTGGATAAAAATACGAAGTATGGCACTTTAACACGGGACAATACGACCCAACAACTAAGACTGGAGGGCTTTTAAAGAATATATTACATTGTAACACTTTTCTGAAAATGAAGCTGGATCCCCGTGGATGACCAGAATGGTGTCAAACAGAAGAGGATAAATTGATATATATCAGAAACTACCTCGAGAAGGAAGGCATTTATCTAGATTACGATAAAATTCAGAAAAATCCGGGATTACGAGCTTTAGCCAAATTGATGTTGAACAGCTTTGGGGGAAAATTGGGTAAAAAATCTAACCTACCTCAAATTAAATGCGTGAATAACTGGGAAGTGGTAGGTTTTTAAGCGTCAACCCAACTACAAATATATCTAAGAGACAGGTTAAAATATCCATATCACTATAAAAATAAACGGAATAACAGTTATTATAAACAGAACTAGCTAAAAAAAACCTGATAATGGATTAATCAAAGCGATCGATAACTTCGGAGGGAAGTTTGGGGACTTTTACATAGACCTTATGGGTCAATAGAGGCCCGACTCACTACTCCAGGGTGAGCTTTTGCCATCACTTTTCGTCCGTCCGTCTGTCGCCCGTATGTCCGTCGCCCGTCTGTCGTCAGTCCATTGTCCCTCCGGCGTAAACTTTTCATTCAAAAATCTTCTCTGAAACTACTAGGCCAATTTGAACAAAACTTGGCTACAATAGTGCTTGGGTGGGCCCCTGTAAAAAATGTGTTTTTCAGGTCCGCGCTATATCAAAGATGGCTGCCAGCGGGACACATAGTTTTCAGATTGGACCCTATTGGAAAACCCGTCCAAAGATCTTCTCTGAAACTATTGAGCCAATGGGAACCAAACTTGGCCACAATAGTCCTTGGATGGTACCCTGTTAAAAAGGTGATTTTCAGGTTCACACTATACCCAGCATGACCGCCAGCAGGGAACATAGTTTTAACATTGAAGCCTATGGGAAAACACATTCAAAGGTCTTCTCCTCTAAAACTACTGGGCCAATTGGATCTAAACTTAGCAACAATAGTCCTTTGAAGGTCCCTTGCAAAAAAGATGTTTTTCAGATCTGCGCTATATCCAAGATGGCCGTCAGCAAGAAACATAGTTTTAACATTAGACCTTATTGGAAAACACATTCCAAAATCTCAAAAAGATACAGAGCCAATTGGAACCAAACTTGACCACAATAGCCCTGCAAAAAAGGTGTTTTCAGGTTGGCGCTATATCCAGCATGGCCGCCAGTGGGGAACATAGTTTTAACATTTGACCCTATGTGAAAACAGATTCAAAGATTTTCTTCTTTGAAACTACTGGACCAATTGGAACCAAACTTGGCCACAATAGTCCTTGGGTGGTCCCTTGCAAAAAGGTACTTTTCAGGTCTGCGCTATATCCAAGATGGCCGCCAGCGGGAAAGATACTTTTAAGAATGGACCTTTGGGAAACATTCAGAGATCTTTTTCTCTGAAACTACTGAGGCATTTTGAACCAAACTTGGCCACAATAGTTCTTGGGCTGTCTGTTGAAAAAGGGTGGTTTTTAGGTCCACGCTATATCCAAGATGGATGCCAGCAGGAAACATAGTTTTAACATTGGACCCTATGGGTAAGCACATTCAAAGATCTTATCCTCTGAAACGACTTGGCCAATTGGAACCAAACTTCTCCACAATAGTCCTTGGCTGGTTCCGTACAAAAAGGTGTTTTTCAGGTCGGTGCTATATCCAAGATGGCCGCCAGCGGGAAAGATAGTTTTAACATCGGACCTATGGGAAACACATTCAAAGATCTTCTTCTCTGAAACTACTGGGCCAATTGGATCCAAACTTGGCCACAATAGTCCTTGGGTGGTAACCTTAAAAAAGTTGTTTTTCAGGTCTGCACTTTATACACGATGGCTACCAACAGGGAACATAGTTTAATATTGGATCCTAAGGAAAACACCATCAGAGGTCTTCTCCCCTTAAACTTCTTTGGCAGATTGGAACTAGCTCTTTAATATAAGTACGTTAATCAAGGGCCGGGTGAGCGATAATGCTCTTGAGAGCTTCTTGTTCTCACCGGTCTAATCATTTTTCAACCGGACTAAACCAAGTATACGCCAACCGTTCTTCGAGACCTCTGCTTACTAGGGGTGATATAGAAGTAGAAGTATACTGTTCAAAACCTTTATTGTTTTACTACCATTCACTTATTTAAAGGTGTAATATGGCGTGCTTAAAACGCTTCGAGATCACTAGAAGTGTAAAAAACCCATAAACTTATAAGCACCGCGCGACAAAGAAGGACTTTTTTTCAAATTACTCCACCTCAAAGGCCATTTTGTCATTGTGACTGCATGAAAAGGAGACCATGCCCATTGACATCACCTTCAAGGCACAGAACTATTCTATTCTGGCGTAATGTATACAGTTTTGTTTGTGACGTAATGGGTGCATTCGATCACTGAAAAAGGCAGACATGGCTACAATTATAGGCAACAAAAAGTCTCATCAATACAAAAAGGTACCTGAATAGAATCAAGATAGCAGGTTATCATTGTTTTACACCGGGCTGGGCATTTATGTTGTTTTTAGATCCCCTGAACTGAAGGGTCAGTGTGAGCTTTTGCCATCACTTGGCGTCCGTCGTCCATCCGTTAAACTTTTCACATTTTCATCTTCTCCTCTGAAACCACTGAAGCAAATTCAATCAAACTTTACAGGAATGATGTACTTCAGGTTCTTTACAAAGATTGCTCATTTCGTTCCGATCCGTTAAAAAACATGGCCGACAGCACAGAACTTCGATTTAACATTGGACCCTATGGGAAAAATCACGTTTTCATCTTTTCCACTGAAACCGCTGAAGCAAATTCATCAAAACTTTACAGGAATGATGTACTAGAGGTCCTTCACTCAGAATGGTCATTTTGTTCCGATCCGATGAAAAACATGGCCACCAGCGCGGAACTTAGGTTTAACATTGGACCCCATGGGAAAAATCACATTTTCATCTTTTCCTCTGAAACCATTGTAGCAAATTCAACAAAACTTTACAAGAATGATGTACTAGAGGTCCTTCACTAAGAATGCTCATTTTGTTCCGACCCAATATTGAACATGGCCGCCAGCGCTGAACTTTGGTGTTACATTGGACCCTATGGGAAAAATCACATTTTCATCTTTTCCTCTGAAACCGCTGAAGCAAATTCAACAAACTTTACAGGAATGATGTACTTGAGGTCCTTCACTAAGAATGGTCATTTTGTTCCGATCCGATAAAAAACATGGCCGCCAGTCGGACTTAGGTTTAACATAGGACCCAATGGGAAAAAAACACATTTTCATCTTTTCCTCTGAAACCACTTTACAGGAATGATGTACTTCAGGTCCTTCACTAAGATTGCTCATTTTGTTCGGATTCAATATAAAACATGGCCCCCAGCACGGAACATAGTTTAACATTGGACCCTATGGGAAAATCACATTTTCATCTTTTCCTCTGAAACTGCTAAAGCAAATTCAACCAAACTTTACAGGAATGATGAATGGAAGTTCCTTTACAAAGATTGCTCATTTCGTTCTGATCCGATAAAAAACATGGCCGCCAGCACAGAACATAGTTTAACATTGGACCCTATGGGTAAATCACATTTTCATCTTCTCCTCTGAAACTGGTGAAGCAAATTCAACCAAACTTTACAGGAATGATTAACTAAAGGCCCTTTATAAAGCTTGCTCATTTTGTTCCGATCTGATAAAAACATGGCCGCCAGTACGAAACATAGTTTAACATTGGACCCTATGGGAAAATCACATTTTCATTTTCTCCTCTGAAACCTCTGTACCAAATTTAATCCAAATTCATAGGACTGATGTACTAAAGGTACTTTACAAAGATTGCTCATTTTGTTCTTATTTGACAAAAAACATGGCGGCCAGCACAGAATGTACGTTTTACTTTACATTGGACTTTATGGGAAAAATCACATTTTCATCATCTTCTCTGAAACTGTTGAAGCAAATTGTATTGGAATGATGAGTAGAAGGTCCTTTGCAAAGTTTACTCATTTCAATAGGACAAAAAAACACAGGTAATAATTGAGAACATAGCTAAACATTAGACCTTCATTGGTAAAAAAAAACATTATTTTTGGTCATGCATGACAGAGAGGTATTTTGTCAGGTGAGCGATACAGGCGTAGTCTCTGAGCCTCTAGTTTAACTCTCCATAGCACTAAAGGTAAAATAATACGACGTAATTGACAAACCAGGAGTAAAACAATGATAAACTGGAGATTTCGTGAGTTATTTCGCAAGTATCCTATATATTTTAATATTGATAAAATAACTTAGAATTTCATGAAAGGAATGCGAGAGAAATAGTGTCTGAATCATGGCTTTGTATATTTGTATAACTAAACTGTGTTTGTAAATTCTAATAAAACGATATAAATATATATAAATGAATAAAATAGTCATAATAGTCTTTGGGTGGTCCTCTTTAAAGTATATAATTTCTTAGTTTGTATCTCAACGAAATTTGCTGCCAGCAGGGAGACTAACATAGGATCCACCGAGTGAACAATTGTAACCATATTTAATAAAAAATAGTCCTCATTCGATCCCTTTTAAGTTTGTAATTTTAATGTTCTTCGGAAGTTAGAAAAAATTGACAATCGCTCGAACTGGATATAAATAAGTCAATACAAAACATAACAATGCAAAATAACAAAGTACCAAAATTGAAGTATTTTTGCGTTTTCGAAAGTTTGTCCCTTAAGTGCAAATAAAAATAAGAAATGAAAAGACCAGCAAACAAAACATACAGAGTACTATAGGGTCTAAAACTAAAACCTAAAGTGAGCTTAAAAAGACACACTGTCTCTCCATTGCCCGACAAAAGGACCAAAAAGACAACACAATATAAACGTCCTTAGGACACCCATCAAGTTGATAGTAACAAAATTTTAAAAAAATAATAAAATCTAGGGATTTGGGCAGCATATTTACACATGGTCATAATAAAAGATTATGATAGTGCATTTACATAAGAAATTCTTACATGAGCAAGTAAACTGTAACCAAAGTAATATAAACAGCATACATTCTTAGCGTGTCTTTGTTTGGAACAAAATGGGTATCATAAAGGGTGTCTTTTCAGATCAATATTAAACATTTTAAGGAGTGTTCAGTGTTCATGAATTGTTCTTCTTGCATGCTGTCTGGAAATCCATACTGTGGCTGGGATTATTCTCAACGAAGGTAACTATCTGTATAAATAGAAAACAGAATCAAATTGATCGAAAATTGAATAATATCAAATATGAGAAAGGCTGATAAATGATGTCGAGAAGTTTGCCACACATGTTTAAAATGACACAATCGTAATAACATTTATTCATAAGGAATTCATAACGGCCAGTCGTAGGAGATATTTTTTTTGGAAATGTCAATAAGTCTTTTATTGCCTGTTATTCCTTCGACAATTCATTTCTTTTCAAGTTAAGATAGAATCAAAGTTCATTAGACTTGAATGAACGTGCTCTTTGTCTTACACTGCCAGCTTGTTACAATATGTATATAACATTGACACACCCTTTCAAATCTTACTAAGGGCATTAGTTTCCAGATGTTATCTCTTCTTTGTTATGTGTCAAGATAGGTGGTATTCCGTTTTTGATATTCATTTAATTTGAGGTTCACTTTATATTGGAATAAGCATATTTTTATCCCCGCACTTTCGAATGAAAGTTCGGGGATATTGTCGTTGGCCTCGTCCGTCCGTCCGTCCGTCTGTCCGTCCGTCCGTCACACATCCTTGCGACGAGAACTCCTCCTACATTTTTGGATTTAGGGTTTAAATTTTTCTATAGAACTGTTGCATATATGCTGCAAATGCGCAATAAGATTTCGGATTTTTGATATTGGTCTTGGTGCAAACAAGAGGCCCCAAGATGTCCATTTTGACACATGTGGCATGCGACGAGAACTCCTCCTACATTTTTGGATTTAGGGTTTTAATTTTGTTGTACAATTGTTGCATATGGTCTGTAGATGCGCACTAAGCTTTCGGATTTTTGATATTTATCTTGATGCAAACAAGAGGCCCCAAGATGTCGATTTGACAAAGACCACAAAATGTGGATTATGACACATATGGCATGCGACGCAAACTCATCCTACATTTTTGGACTAATGGATTTAATTTTGTTGCAGAATTGTTGCATATAGTCTGTAGATGCGCAATAAGCTTTCAGAATTTTGATTCCGGCTCCAACTTTTGTAAATTTCCTGAAAATATCAAAGACTGATATTTTTGGACATTTTGGCATATAATCTTATATTTTGGCAAGTATTTGGAAAAAAAAAATTAAAATTCTGAAATCTTAGAATTCGAAAATGTGATTCCAATTTTGGTAAATATCCTTAAAGTCTCAAAGACCACTTATTTTTTAGAATTCTACCTAGCAACCATACTTTTAGCATTTGTTTTGATAAGGTTAAAGATTTTCACCAATTGGATTTCAAAAATATTTGATTCCAATTTTGGTAAATTTCCTGAAAGTGCCAAAGACCACTAATTTTTTGGAATTCTACCTAGCAACAATACTTTTAGCATTTGTTTCCATTAGGGCAATCATTTTCACCAATTGAATTTCAAAAATAGTTGATTCCAATTTTGGTAAATTTCCTGAAAGTGTCAAAGACCACTTATTTTTTGGAATTCTACCTAGCAACAATACTGTACGGATTTGTTTCCATTAGGGCAATCATTTTCACCAATTGAATTTCAAAAATTTTTGATTCAAATTTTGGTAAATTTCCTGAAAGTGTCAAAGACCACATATTTTTTGGAATTCTACCTAGCAACCAAACTGTTAGCATTTGTTTTGATAAGGTCAATCATTTTTACCAATTGGATTTACAAAATAATTGATTCCAAATTTGGTAAATTTCCTGAAATTGTCAAAGACCACTAATTTTTGGAATTCTACATTAAAACCATAGTTAAAAAATTTGTTAGAATTAGAAGAAACATTTCACCAATTTGATTTCCAAAATATATGATTCGAAATTTGGTAAAATTCCTGGAAGTCTCAAAGACTACTTATTTTTTAGAATTCTGCCTAACAACCATATATTCTTTAATTCCTTATGGTAAAAATAGTGACTGTCAATAGTTTAATTTCAAAATGTTAAGAAAAATTATACCCAGGGTCTATAGCTGTTTTCTGTGTCAAACACGGGGTGCGGGGATGACTGTCGTTTCCGACAGTCATTACTCTATTTTTGTTTAGATTTGATAAACATTTAAAGTGTTTCTAGTGTATAATGTCAATTAATTTTGTGACTAATTTCGAGGTTTCCATGGACGTTTATGTTCTTTAATTTATCATTGCTGACATGATGATAAATTGAGGTCCAATTTTTTTCAGCAAAAACTAGTATACAGTATACCAAGCTACGACTGTTATATTGTAATTTTAGCTGCAAATTCTGGCAAAACAAAGCTCTACTGGTCCGACGAACATTTGCATAATAATAGCAAATTATGTAAAAACATATTATGTACTAATCAATGAAGCAGTAGTTGAAATCGTTCCATAAAATAACTGCTCACTTTTTAAATGAATGAACAATATGTTCAACATGGCACAATTAATAATAATAAACGATAAATAAATTTTGATAAGCATACACATCAACAAACCAATGTTTAAATGCAGGTTTGTATCAGCACACTTTAGAATTTCTGCCTTTTGTTTCGTTATTCGCTGGTCGTTGTGATAACTGTGCTATAACAGCACATCTTATTATTATGTTTTATTCACAAAAGATGATAAAGACTCGTATACTATTTTGCGATGCAAAAAAGGCTTTCCATAAGGTCTGGCGCAAAAACGATTCCTGATTTATAAAAAAAACATTGGAATCATTACTAGTTCTTTAGTATCAATACCACAAATTCATCCGCCACCTGTTTTCTTTATCTTAACTGGTGTGATTCTCGGAATACCGAAGGAGCAAAAAGTGGTATTTACAAAAATCGAAGTCCAAAGACATGGCCAAAACGAGAACACAGAAAACAATGACGTTAGACAACTACAAAGCACAGAAATAAAAACACAACATACAAAAACAAGGCATTTAGAATGTTTTGCTTAGTTTTATAGATGTTTCATGTTTTGCTTTTTCTGTTTTGTTTTTGGTTTTTTTTTGGCTTGCTTTTGGACTCTGTTCTTTGTAATGAACGCTTCTTTTTAGCTCACCTGGCTAATGCAAGGGTGAGCTTTTGCCATCACTTTGCGTCCGTCGTCCGTCCGTCCGTCCGGCGTAAACTTTTCATTCAAAGATTTTCTCCTCTGAAACTACTGAGCCAATTGTCACCAAACTTGGCCACAATAGTCCTTGGGTGGTCCCTCACTAAAAAGGTGTTTTTAGGTCCGCGCGATTTCCAAGCTGGCCGCCAGCGGGAAACATAATTTTAACATTGGACCCTATGGGAAAACACTTTCAAAGATCTTCTTCTCTGAAACTAGTGAGCCAATTGCAACCAAACTTGGCCACAATAGTCCTTGGGTGGTCCCTTACAAAAAAGGTGTTTTTAAGGTCTGCGCGATTTCCAAGATGGCCGCCAGCGGGAAACATAATTTTAACATTGGACCCTATAGGAAAACATTTCAAAGATCTTTTCTGAAACTACTGAGCCAATTGCAACCAGACTTGGCCACAATAGTCCTTGGGTGGTCCCTTACAAAAAAGGAGTTTTTTAGGTCCGCGCAATATTTCCAAGATGGCCGCCAGCGGGGAACATAGTTTTAACATTGACCCTATAGGGAAACATTTTCAAAGATCTTCTCTGAAACTACTGAGCGAATTGGTGCCAAACTTGGCCACAATAGTCTTTGGGTGGTCCATTACAAAAAAGGTGTTTTTCAGGATCGCGCAATTTCCAAGATGGCCGCCAGCGGGGAACATAGATTTAACATTGGACCCTATGGGAAAACACATTCAAAGATCTTCTTCTGTGAAACTACTGAGCCAATTGGAACAAAACTTGGCTGCAATAGTTATTGAGTGGTCCCTTGAAAAAGGGTGTTTTTCAGGTCAGCGCGATATGCAACATGGCGACCTGCGGGGAACTTAGTTTTTACATTGGACCCTAAGGGAAAACACATTCAAAGATCTCCTCTGAAACTACTTAGCCAATGAAACCAAACTTGCTCAAAATAGTCTTTATGTGGGACCCTGCAAAGAAAACTGTTTTTTTTAGGTTCGCACTTTATCCAAGATTGCTGCCTGCAGGGAACATTGTTTAACATTGGACCACATGGGAAACACTAACAGATGTCTTCTCCCCTTTAACTAATTAGGGATATTGGATTTATAGTTTAACTATATATATGGGGTCATTAACATAAAATGTCTATGTTAATCAAGGGCCAGGTGAGCGATACAGGCTCTTGAGAGCCTCTTGTTTTCTTACCTATTTTACTGCAGAAGATAAACATTGTTTTATCTGTCGAAACTTTAAACCACAAAAAAAAAATCCGGTGCAAATATATCTTAAGGTCTATATTATGAGTAGAAATATCCTACGTTATATATATAATATAATGGCAATTTCCTATGTAAACTAATATTTTTTCTTCTTTGGCCTTCCAGATCGGTTTTATGTGAATCTATATACACGCATTCACTGCATGCACTTACAATAATTCGTTACTTTTGATAGTTCATGTTCAGTATTTACAGCTTTGTGGGATCCTTCTATTCATTGAAGGTTTTAAAGTAAATGAGAACCGAATCGTCAGTCTGAAAAGAACAATCCAAGGACAATGGCAACGTCGGAAAAACAAAGAAACGAAGACATAACATGAGCGCGGCACAGAAAAGAAAATGAAGACACGCACATATACAAAAAATGAACAACACGGACCCAATAAAAACCATGAGTGAGATCAGGTGTACCGGTAGAGTAAGCATCTCTTGCTTCTTATAAGACACCCGCCGTGTTGAACATGTCAACTCCGGTAGTAAATTATCAATCCTCTGAAGACGATAAAATTCAATAATTTTATGCTATGTCTTTGTGTGTGTGTTTTTTTAATAACCCCGAAGCGAATTTGGGGATATACTGGAATCACCTTCCCCGTCCGTCGGTCTGTCTGTACGTCCGTCTTGCAATCTGCCCTAGACATTTTTTTGTCTGCAGCTTATCTTAGAAAATTTCTATTTAAAATTTGTTTGCATTTTAGTAATTATAAGAATTCGCGCATTGGTTCATTATTTTTTTAAAAACTTGTGCCATTTTTTTAAACTTAAAATCAATACAGAAAAAATGTCTAAAGATTTATATTTATGTTTTTTTTCAAATTATACCAGAGTGATTTGTATCATATAAACCTGTGCAAATTTTTGTCCGGAGATAATCTCACACCCTCTTCAGAATATCGTTCGAATTGTCAGAATGTTAACCATATGAACCTGTGCACTTTGTATTTTCAAATTTTGAAAACAGTTAATGCTGTTTTGTTATTTTTGCACTTAAGTAACCAATGGATTCTTTCGCCGGAGCTTTTCTAGGAAACTTTTAAATTTTGCATGCATGTTAGTAACTATTTCAACTTGTTCATGTCATATTTTCTGATTGATTCATCCATTTGTCTCAAAACGTTATCACATTTTTCGGATTTTACTACTTAAAGTCTAATTGAAAATTTGTGATGAGGTTACCCCAGAAAAAGATTTTTTTATGACTTTGGGTTAGAGGCGAAGAGAAGGCGGGAGTATAATAAAACTACAATGTACAATTTTGCAAGAAAGACTTTAAATCCATCCATATCAACATATACAACAAATGTCATATTAATTCAGCCTTTTGCTAGTGCTGGTACCAAGTCTGGCTGTCCCGAGTCCCTATCGTTGTCTACGTTTGTCTTTTGTCTTATACGTGTTTTTCTTGTGTAGTTCCCTTGCAAATTGTTGCATGTAATTATAATTTTCAGCCATTGTAGGTGTTTCCTGTTATCCATTTTTTAACATGTTCCATACACCCCATCATCTTTTAATCACCATACGTGTAAAATTTTCGCTGAAATGCAGAATAATCAGTAAATTTTGTTATTTGGTACACGTATTTCAAAGAGTTACCTCTCATCAGCAGCATTAAAAACAAAGATTATAGAGAGCTACAATCCAAAAATAGTCAGAAAGAGCACCATTGCCAAAAATATCGGATTACGAAGCCTTATCCAGTACCACGAACATCCACCGAGTGCAATACACGGAATATGTTTAAAGAATAAATCACTAGTTAAATCACCAACAGAATTAATTTCTATAAAGATAATTATGACGAGTCACCTCCTAAGCTGTCTTTAACCATAATTAAGTCAAAACTGAAAGAACTTGCTGACAAATATGTGTTTGCACCAGTCGACAAAGCTTCAAACAACGTTGTCATCATTTGAAAAAAAAAATACTATATCGATGTCCAACAAAACGAATTGGCCTAGTCAAGCACTTTTAAACATTGTTATAGGTAATTAAATATTGTAAATATTTTAAAAACGCATTTTATTTTATTTATTGTTTTTATTTTGTATGGCCTTGATATTATGTAATTTGTTTGGCCTAGTTATGTAACTTGTTTACAATAAACAATTGTAAAGGTTATTACACATTAGAACATATAGAAATTTCTAGAATTTAAATTTAATATTTAACACATAGAATTTTCTAGAGGTTTATTTAACACATAAAATTTTCTAGAGGTTTTCCTTACATAATCATTATAGTCATGTGTTTGTCAGTTGATTAGAATGTTCCAGTCGTATCTTCTGGATAGATTTTTCTAGAAATAATAAATGTATTTATATAAGGTAGCAGAAAAGGGTTCATTCAGTCAGTTTAAAAAGTTTATACAGGATTATCACGCACATCTTTTGTATTGGAAATCGACATCTATTATTGTGAATCTATTATCAACTTTTTAGTGAGGATTATAATGAATATTCTATTGGACATTTATTGCTGGAATTAAGTGAACTATTCATTTGGATTATTACTTGGACTTTATTATTGTCAGATAAGTCATATATTGTATAATTAATTTGTAAAATACTTATTTTTTGTGTGATTAAAAAGTTAATTTGAGCCAATTTTGTTTATCATTGCTTACTCCAATTTACAATAATTCATTGGTCGTTTCTGCCACATAACAGAAATTGGGGCTATCGTCCGGGATCTTCGAAATTGTCAAAAAATATAATATTTTGGTTAAATATAAAATTTTTGAAAGTCAGCAATAAAATTGATGTCATTTGATCCAGAACAATTAATGTCTACGTGTCAGGTGGAGAATTTTGAGAAGCTTAAAAAGGATGAATTAATTATCTTAGGGAAACATTTGAAATTAAACGTCAATTCTGGAATGAGAAGATTTGAAATTCAAAATGTGATTGCAAATTATTTGGTTGAAGAAGATTATTTTGATAAATCTGTTTTGGCGGCTTTTGGCATTCAAACACCTGATTTGGAAATTGAAAAATTAGAAATTCAGAAAGAATTAGAAATTAGAAAATTAGAATTGGAAAGAGAAAGAGAAGAAAAAGAAAGAGTAAGAGAAGAAAGAGAATTAAAAAAAAGCCCAATTTTCAATTAGAAATGAAAAAATTGGAATTAGCTGAAAAGAATCAACACCTTTCTCATTTGATGTTGCTAAAAACATCAGGTTGGTCCCTCCTTTTCAAGAAAAGGATGTTGACAAATATTTTCTGCATTTTGAGAAAATAGCTCAGAATTTAAAGTGGCCAAAACACAATTGGTCAATGTTATTACAAAGTGTGTTAATTGGTAAAGCAAGGGCAATTTACACTCAGTTGTCAGTAGAACAGGCTTCAGATTATGACACTGTAAAAGAGTTAATTCTTAAAGCCTATGAACTTATCCCTGAAGCCTACCGGCAAAAATTTAGGAATGCAGAAAAACAGAGTGACCAAACCTATGTAGAGTTTGCTAGAACTAAAGAGCAACTATTTGACCGTTGGTGTTCGTCAAAGAAAACAAATTACAATCATGAGAAATTACGTCAGCTAGTTTTAATTGAAGAATTTAAAAGGTGTATTAGTACTGATATTAAAACATTCATTGATGAACAAAAAGCTGAAACTTTGGGAAATTGCTGCACGTTAAGCTGATGATTTTTCACTTACACAAAAAACACAATTTTTTAATAAACCACAGAAATTTTTCAGAAATAATAAATCCACAAATTTTTCACCCAAACCTACAAATGATGTAAAGAGCAGGCAACGCCCAGTAAATAACTCGTCCAAGTCCTATCCTCCCTCACAGTCACAGAGACCATTTAAGTCGATTTCGTGTAATTATTGTAAGAAAGAAGGCCATTTGATATCTGACTGTTATAGGCTAAAGCAAAGAAAGGAAAGTGAAGTTAAACCCAGTGGTTTTGTTGAGTCGTCACAATGTTTGCCTCATTTTGGTACAGATGTGCATAGTTCTTTTTCAGAGGTGAAGTCTGTTTCTGATCCTGTTAGTAAGGTCGAGGTCAAATCCCCATCTAGTTCCATTATGGAGATTTTTGAACCATTTATTAGTGATGGTTTTGTGTCGTTTTCGAGTGATTTTTGTAATTCTACCTCTATTCGAATTTTAAGAGATACAGGAGCTTCACAGTCTCTTTTGTTGGCGGAGACCCTGCCGTTTGATGATTTTTCTAGTACTGGTAGAAATGTTCTTATTAAAGGGGTAGATTCTAGTGGTTATACTGCTATTCCTCTCCATAATGTTTATTTGTCTTCTGACATTGTTTCTGGACCTGTGACCTTTGGTATCAAGTCATCATTGCCCTTTGAAGGTGTACAACTTCTTCTTGGTAATGATTTAGCTGGGGATAAAGTTCAAAGAAATCCTATTGTGACAGACAAGCCTTCTGTTGATCAAGTTCCTGATTCTGCTGAACAGGAGTTTTTTGAGTTGTAACCTGCGTGTGCAGTTACTCGTGCTATGAAAAAGGTGTGTGTGGAAGTTCAGAAAGTTGATGAAAATAGCACTGATAGTTTTGATTTGTCGGATACATTTATGAGTCAGCTTAGTGATGTTGGTATTGAAACAAGCAAGCCCTTGGAGTTCTCTAATAGTTCATTGGTTCAAGGTGAAGGTATTTCTACGTCTACATTTAGCGATGAGCAACATAAGGACCCTGAAATTTCATGTCTTTTCAATAGGGCTGTTGATGAAAGTGAGTCTTTGCAGCAACCTGTCACTTATTTTACCAAAAATGGTATTCTTATGCGCAAATGGAGACCTTCTGATGTATCTGCTGATGCAGAATGGGCAATAAAGTACCTAACTGTAGTACCAAAGGTGTATAAAGCTGAGATATTAAGCATGGCCCATGATACTCCCTTGTCAGGAAACTTAGGTATTAATAAAACTTACAACAAAATTTTAAATTATTTTTATTGGCCTAATCTAAGAAAAGATCTCTCCAATTATTGCAAGTCTTGTCATACATGTCAATTAGTAGGGAAACCAAACCAAGTTATTCCAAAAGCACCTCTTCAACCAATACCTGCCTTTGAGGAGCCTTTTAGTGAATATTAATAGATTGTGTAGGTCTTCTACCAAAAACTAAATCTGGTAATCAGTACATGTTAACTATCATGTGTGCATCCACAAGATTTCCTGAAGCTATTCCTTTAAGAAATATAAAGACTAAGACCATAGTTAGGGCTTTAACTAAATTTTTTACTTTGCTTGGCCTACCTAAATCAATTCAATCAGATCAAGGTTCAAACTTGATGTCAGGTATTTTTCAGCAAGTAATGTATGAATTAGGCATTAAACAGTACAGCTCTTCTGCATATCACCCTGAAAGTCAAGGCGCCTTAGAGCGATTTCGTAAAACGTAATTTTGACCCTGGTGATAAAGTACTTGTATTACTTCCTGTTCCAGGAAAGCCACCTAAAGCAAGATATTTCGGTCCATATATTGTTGAAAAGAAAATCAGTGATTTAAATTATATTATTAAAACAACTGACAGACGTAGACAAAATAGGTTGTGAAATAGCACAAATATTGTACATTCTGTGAATATAGTTAGTGTTGACCCTGATAATTCTGAAAATGACTTTTGTGAAAAGATTGATTCGCCATCTATTACACCGAAGCTGGAAAATTCAAAGATTCTACAAGATTTAGATTCGAAATTTCAATATTTACCAACGATTCAAAAGGACCAGCTGAAACAGTTACTCCGTGAATTTGAACATTTGTTTCCGGACATTCCGACACGAACTGATAAAATATTTCATGATGTCGATGTTTGTGATTCAGTACCGGTAAAATAGCATCCATACCGACTGAATCCGATCAAACAAAAGTACCTGCATGATGAAATTCAGCATTTGTTAAAAAATGACTTTATTGAACCTAGCAAATGCAATTGGAGCTCGCCTTGTATTCTAGTGCCAAAACCTGATGGAACTTATCGTATGTGTACGGACTATAGAAAATTAAACAGTGTTACAAAAACTGACTCATTTCCAATTCCGCGCATTGATGACTGTATTGATAAAATTGGAAATGCTAAATACATTACAAAAAATGACTTGTTGAAAGGATTTTATCAAGTTCTTCTTACAGAGCGTGCAAAAGAACTTTCCGCTTTTGTTACACCAGATGGACTTTTCCAATACAAAGTGATGGCTTTTGGCATGAAAAATTCGCCGGCAACTTTTCAGCGTCTCATCAACAGTGTTATTTCTGGAATTGACTGTTGTGAAGCATTCATTGATGACATTCTGATATATAGTGACACTTGGGAAGAACATCATCAGATGCTTCGAACTTTTTTTACCGCTTAAGCAGTTCTATGTTAACAGTCAACCTCTCCAAGAGTGAATTTGGATATACTTATGTATATTATTTAGGAAATGTTGTAGGTCAGGGTCAGGTAAAACCTATTGCTGCTAAAATAAGTGCTATTTCTAGTTTTCCTAAACCTGAGAATAAGAAACAATTGATGAGTTTTCTGGGAATGGTTGGATATTATAGAAAATTTTGTCAAAACTTAGGATAAGCAACACCTAATTTTAATTGTCAGTTTAAATTAGCATTAGATGCAAGTGATGTTGCTGCTGGCGGTGTTTTATTACAAGAAGATAAAGATGGTATAGACTATCCAATTTGTTATTTTTCAAGAAAATTTAATAAACACCAGAGAAATTACTCCACAATTGAAAAAGAATGTTTGTCTCTGATTTTTGCTTTACAACATTATGAAATTTATGTAACGGCTTCAATTCAGCCTATCATTGTATATACTGATCACAACCCTCTTAAATTTATTCATAAAATGAAAGATAAAAATCAAAGACTTTTGAGGTGGAGCTTGACTTTACAAGGTTTTAATCTAGACATAAGACTCATTAAAGGAAAAGATAATTTCATTGTAGACGCATTGTCAAGAGTTTGATCAATTTCATAACACCTCATTGTTTATTTTAAATGCTTTTCATTGCATTTCTTTTGGGGGGGGGTGTTATAGGTAATTAAATATTGTAAATATTTTAAAAACGCATTTTATTTATTGTTTTATTTTGTATGGCCTTGATATGATGTAATTTGTTTGGCCTAGTTATGTAACTAGTGTACAATAAACAATGTTCAAGGTTATTACACCTTAGAACATATAGAAATTTCTAGAATTTAAATTTAATATTTAACAAATAAAATTTTCTAGTGGTTTTCCTTACATAATCACTATAGTCGTGTGATTGTCAATTGATTAGAATGTTCCAGTCGTATCTTGTGGATAGATTTTTCTAGAAATAATAAATGTATTTATATAAGGTAGCAGAAGAGGGTTTATTCAGTCAGTTTAAAAAGTTTACAGGATTAATTAGTTTATACAGGATTATCACGCATATCTTTTGTATTGGAAATCGACATCAATTATTGTGAATCTATTATCAACTACTAGTATTTAGTGAGGATTATAAGGAATATTCAATTGGACATTTATTGGTGGAATTAAGTGAACTATTCATTTGGATTATTACTTGGACTTCATTATTGTCAGATAAGTCATATATAGTATAATTAATTTGTAAAATAATTATTTTTTGTCTGATTAAAAAGTTAATTTTGAGCCAATTTTGTTTATTATTGCTGACTTCAATTTACAATAATTTATTGGTCGTTTCTGCCACATAACAACGTACAAATTGTCACGAGAAAACACTCACCATACAGCATTAGAAAGATACAGCTAAAGATAACACCTTACCTACTATGTACTGGATTCATAAGCTTCACAAAAAATCCTACAAACAACATTTTATATCGGCTTCGAGTAATTGTTGTATCACAAATTTGTTCATCCATTTAATCTGCACACTTACTTGTATAAAGGTGTAAGTAATAATATATATTGTAAAATAAAACATTCAAACTCTGGTTGACAGTTATGATTTTTCTATACTTTATACTACCTTCCGCATAATTTGAATAAATCCAAATTGGGACAACTTATAAATTGGTCTTTCAAATTTTCGGACCTTCAGTTCATTTGCTGTAACAAAAACAAGGATTCTTCTCTAATATTTTTTACAACGATCATTGCTCCTGGACATGTGATGATATGATCAAGTCACTGAATCTCTTTCTAGACAACATTTATGTTCGTTTTGGCAGCATTGTTTATCATCAGGTCATTGGAATTCCCATGGGTACTAATTGTGCACCTCTCATTGCAGAGAGTTATGTTCTGTTACGAACGTGACGTCATAAAAACCTACAAAATGGAATTTTACCAAACAGTGATAAACTTATTTCAATTTTCAATGATAACAGCAGGTACATTGACGACATCCTTACTATTGACAATCCCCAGTTTTTAGATTAAGTTGACATCATTTACTAACAACAACTGAACTTTATAAAGCAAACAATGATCTTAAATACTGCCCTTTTCTGGATTTAAGTATCACCATTGACTCAGGTAAAATATAACTAAAACTTATGATAAAAGAGATGATTGATTTTGATTTCACTAATACTAATTTCCCCTTTCTGGACGGCGACGTTCCCGTAGCCCTATCCTACGGGGTGTAAAAATCTCAACTAGTACGATTCGATCGCGTTTGTTATACTCTTGACGATTTTAATGACCGTAATCCTACTCTCCAATTTTTTCAAACAAAGTTACAGATTACATAAACTATTAAATACTTTTAAGACGTGTTACAGAAGATATGGACATTTGATATCTAAATGTGACGTGACTTGCAAACAGCTAATTACAAATGACATTTCTCATTCTCGATTTTATGGAAATGTTGTTAAAATGCCAGGAACTGATGAAAAAAATCCAGAAAAACAGGAACATAACTTACATTCTTTACGTTATAGTGGATATCGACGGGATATTCTAAACAAATCCGTTAATCTGGCTTTGGAATCCAGTGACATCAGGAATTTACACATATACTGGCCTCTCACTGATACTGCTAATGTCTACTGAAATAGATGACGGCTCTTTACCAAACCCTTCGGGAAGTCTTGAGTTGATTTTTCTTTCGTAGTGCGACCAGCAGACTAGGTTTGTTTAGCTAGCCGGCAGTTTACCGTCTAGCACTCTTTCTAAATTATGTTTTGTCATATATTTTTATTATAGTGGTCAAAGTGTTAGTAGTCTACCTGTATTGGGTTTTAATGGTATGTTTATTATACTATAGGGAATCGGACTAGAAAAAGGGAGGTTTGTGTACCCATAAACCGGTTTAATCCTACCGTTGGCCTTTACAAGTCCGGCTATCCCGAGTTCCTATCTTTATTTATCTTTGTTTCTTGTCTTCATCAGCGTTTTTGTAGTGCAGTTCGCTTGTGAAATGTGGCTTGTGATTGTAGTTTTCGGGCATTGTAGGTGTTTACTGTTATCCTGTGATTGCAATCAGTATTGTATTTTAAGGGGTTAAAATTTTGATAAAATATTAAATTTCTATAGAACGCAGGTAAAATTTTCATGTCAGACAAGTCTGACTACTTGGCTGGTGAATACTCTCCAAACTTAATATTCAATTTCATTATTGTCTTCGCATGTAAGCACACACCCCCCTCCTCCATTTCACATAAAGGGACTTTATTCGTTTTTTTACTACCACGAAGATTAATTATTATTATTATTATTATTATTATTATTATTGTATGTAGTTGTCTGCCTCGGCATTTGTTAACGGCATAACATTAGTTCCAATTGATGGATCATTATCTAATATTATTACGTTTAAGCTGCGGTTTTAAAATGGGTTCTTGACCCCACTTTGATTCAGCGAAAGGGGGAAAAGTGAGTGTATCTTATTCATCAGATTGTGATTGTGATTCTTTCATTTTGTTTCCAGAAACTCCCAATTAGTAATATGTCAACTGATTTTATATTTAAGTCCAATTGATGCAGTGTTTTGTTGACTCAGTAATCAAATATTTGATGCCTCCTATTTCCGAGTTAAACGACCAAAAAAAGCTAAATGTTGTTTTACAAAGTACCTATATTCTTTTTTTGTCGGATTTAACAGCGTTTGTATCTTTGGATTCTACTTCAAGTAAACCTTTCATTTGCAAGCCATGAGGGACCAAAGAGGGTTAAAATCATGTTTTTACGAAGTAATAAAATTCATCGGGTTTTGACTGGATTTGCTTTTTTTGTTTCTTCATATCAGTAAACTTTCAGCAGTGATTAGACAAATTGGTGTAACTCTTATCATTTCCGAGCAACAATGGAGTCTAAATCTTGAATTTTCTAAGTATCTTATTTTTTTCAACGGACTTAAAAGGGGATTTGATTCCACTGATTCTAACGAGGTAAACTTATATGTGGCGAATGTAGTATAGCTCATACCATTTCCAAAAACAAAGGAACCAAAAGGAACAAAATCTTGTTTTTACAAATAAGCTATTTTTTAATGGGGGTTTGTTTTTTTTTTTTTT
>MJUU01055664.1:47053-88084 GCA_002080025.1 Modiolus philippinarum | reverse complement strand
TTTTTGTTTTCTCGATTCGTCGTGAAGTAATGTATTATAAATATTTATTTCAAATGGGATAAAATAAAAACGATTTTATTTCGAACCTTGCAATATCTAAATTTTTCTAAATTTTGTTGAAAACTAAGGAGTATCTCCCTCATGCAAAGCTCTGTCCTTAGCCGATTTTGGCTTTACATGTAGATCATATTGGGTATTTGTTCTCTATCAGTTTTTTTAACATATTTGATTTTATGGTCTTCCAAATGATTAGATTTTATCTGCACTGAAGAGACATAAGTTGTATTCGCATATGCAGAAAATAAATTCACAGTAACTTCGGTATTTAGTTATTCATTATAGTAAAAAATGTCCATAATTATTTTCTGTCAACACCTATCTACATATACCTTATTTTAATTTGCTGCGTTTTTATCATGCTATGTTTACCTATTTTTTTGTGTCTTATGACTAAGATTTTAAAATTTGGCAAATACAACCTTTAATAATGTTCTAATGTACCTTATGTGTTACATTATGCTAGCTTCCTTTCGTTTTGGTGTCTCGCTACCTTTTGTACGGAGCTTGCAACCCTCACGCTTTACATTAAAGCAACTATCATATTTTATCTTGATATTTTTTTTTCAAAAAAAAAAAAGATATATTATTATTTAAGCACTCTGAAATCAAGTGTTATTCAGTATTTTGTTTTTTAAACACAAGTTTTTAACAAATATTAACTATATTCCATATTCCTCTGCTCGTTTTGATTTACCCGAGCTCAATATCGTCCGTTCAAAAGCTCAATCGTTCAGCTTCTTACGTGTAAAAACATTGCGACATAACATTTGCCGGTTTTGATTAGCCACTGTGATATATTATGTTCACAAGAGACAATCTACAATGTTTTCATGTAAATTCAAAATGTAAAAATGAGAAATGTTTTCATTATTTTTTTCATTTGAAATAACTCTTCATAATTTGAAACTTTCCAAACAATCCAAAATAACTTTTGAACTAACATCTCTCACTTGCTCCCCCTATTCTGACATGTCGCCCACGAAACGGGGGAGCAAGTGAGACATCTAACTTGAATCATATTGCATTTCTACCTCCTTTGAAGGAAAACCAGATTTCTATTTTTTTCTATATAGGAGGCTTTCTGACTTTTTACAATTATATTGCAGATGTCAGTCAAATGACACAGAATCAGTATGGTGGTTTCCGTCAGCCTCAGGTTTCTGTATAAAAATTAACGGATTACCTAATAGTGCATGGATAGATAAGGTATGAGAACATTTTTAAAAACATAACACATATTGTTTCAGTACATTGGCAAATCAGGCAACCAGTTCTGGCCGACTAAATAAATTCAGCTTGTAAATTATACTTTTGTTATATACTCGGCAAAAAAGTTACGGACCATATTCATTTAAATTCATGTATCTTGATTTTCGTGTTGAAGCATACTCATTAGATCAACATGAAATTTTACACAGTGTTAACACTTACCATTATGAACATTTTCAAAAATTATCATTTTTTGGATTAAAAAAATGGCGTTTTTTTGCAAAACTGTCTTTTAACTGTCTACAGACTTTGATTCACTAAAAATTGTTTAAAAGTGGCAAAGAAATGGGCATTCACATATGGGTACCTATTTTGTCCCATACAAGAATTTTCACTTTTGTTTCGGTCAGGTTCAAAATTTGGGAGGGTATGGTGCTTAGAATAAAGATTTTGATAACAGCATCGTTTAAATCATCAAGACACAGAAATTGTGGAAGAAAAGGCTTCATTGCATCAGTTCCTGACAGAAAATTGATTGTTTTGATGGCGGATGAATTTTTTGGATAAAAATGCAAATTTCAGAAATTTTTGCTTCTCGAGAAGGCATGAACAGATGGACAGTTGACCACATAGACTTTTTTTGAAATGTCTAACCTGACAGTCTCGAAAACATCAGACATAAGGTTCCAAGACTGGTTGGGTTTGCATGATTTGGTCAAATTAAACTGTGTTGTAAAACTTATTTCATTTGTAATGGAAATGAAAAACCATGTTCCTTATCCTTTTTTTGTTGAGTATATTTTACTGAATTGTATATTCTTAATTGGTTATTGTACTTTCTTGGTGGAAACTTCTTCATAAACCATTCATTTTCTGATTGTTGAAAAAAATCAGAATAAGGAATAATGGGTATGGAATTTTTAACAAAGAAACTAAAAGATAAATGATAATTTTTTATTTTTCATTTAGAATTTTGAGAGAATAAATAAGTAGCAATGATAAAAAGAATTAGAAAATAGGGTGTATTTTACCTGAATTTACGACATATAATAATCAAGATCAAGTTAAATTATTGAGTATAAAAAACGATTCGAAAATAATATAAATTAAATGAAAATAAGTGAGCTAGCATATTAAGTTTGATGAGAAATTTACAAAATTGTTTGCATTCATTTTTCAATTTATACATACCTTTATTCGAAAATGTTAAGTCCCTGTCACACTATGAAGTTCTAGCCAACGTGTTCCGACATTCGCGAATTGTGAGAACTTTTGCACGTGCTAAAGAAATAGTATATTTTTTTTGATTATACATTCATAACATCAAACTAACGACCTACAATGCACGAAAAACTAATCTATAACTTGTCTGCAACGCTCATAAAACATGTAACAGCGTATTGCCACGTTTTAAAGGAGCGTACTTTACAAACACATTCGTCAGATCAGCTTGAGGACACATCTTCAAAGGTAGGCATCGATAGAAATACCACCGAAAAATACGACAGATTTGTGGGTGAGGAGGGATAGTTGCCCTTAAAAATCACAAAAACAATAATTACAAAAAAGCAGTGATATCCGTTCCTGTTGAAGTTTGAATTGTACTTTAATCATTACTTTTATAATAAAATAATGGTAATACGTTACTTGTTAGTTACGAAGTCGCTCAGTTTGCGTTCTTTACAGGTTAAAAACAACGTTCGAGAAACTTATTACAAATCATACACAACGTATGTATAACGTACGTCTGTCTGTCATCTAATGTGTGCATAACTTATCAACAACACGTTCGGATATGCCGTGAATTTTTTAGCATGTTCAAAATTTTCCGACGCACCCAAAGTTCAACAACGCACGCCAATGTTACGTGTTAAGAACGTGTCGCTCACTTATTTAGCGCATACCAACGTGTACAAAAATATTCATACACGTTGGCACACGTTGGCGCTTTGCATTTAAAGGTGACAGGGCTATTAAATATTTTTTTTTTATTTGTTCATTCGGATTAAGAAAGAACGCAGCTGTTATTATTATATTTCTTATCAAAGATATCCATTTTAAGGATTGCAACTTACACACGTCTTTTATCATTTATCTGTTTCCAAGATTGTACAAGATATATGTTAGATGTTACATCATTCCGTTTTTCAGAAAAACACAAAGGGCAATATGTTGAATGGTAGAATTGTAGCCCCTGAGAAAGGACAGGAAATAATAAAAAGTACAGAAGGCACGAAGCTTTCTTGCAAAGTGAAATCATATAGTGGAACTGCTTTAATAAGGAATGGTTTATCATTTGAATGCGAGATACCACTGAAATCACTAAATACCGGTAAATTCTAGCATTATTTGATTTTTATTGTTATACCATGCATAATAAAGAATATTTTTTTGGTTGAGACATAGCCACATAACATGAAGTAATCTAGATATTTTTGCTCTAATTGTTGCGAGTAGTGAATAACCTTATAATTCTCGGGAGAATTACACCCAAAATTTGAAACGTCCTTGGAATAACCCCAGAAAGTTACAAAGCTCATGAAATAACCTTATAATTCATCGGTAAATAACCATAAAAAGTAACACCGTATGATAGGTAAAGATGGGGCCTATTTTGCTAAATATCACACTGATTCAAACAAGAAGTATACAGAGGAGGAAGTTATCGCAATGCTGGAATTCTTGATTGATAACATAATTGTAGAATTTGGAGGACAAGTTTTCCAGCAGACAATAGAGATACCTATGGGGACTTATTGCGCGTCACTTTTAGCAGATTTGTTTCTTTATTCGTATGCAGCCAGGTTCATACAAGGGCTAGTTCAGAAAAAAAGACAATAAGCAAGCCAAATCCTTTAATTTCAGTTTCCGTTATATAGATGATGTTTTTTCATTGAACAATCCTCAATTTAAGGATAACCTTAGTCTTATATACCCAAATGAACTCGAAATTAAAGAGATACACCATCATCAGCTTCATACCTGTACCTATATCACTACATTGACAGCTCTGGACGTCTCAAAACAAACTGTTACGACAAGCGTGATGATTTCGACTTTCCAATAGTGAACTTCCCGTTTTTGAGCAGTAATATTCCCACATCTCCGGCATATGGCGTGAACATTCCACAACTCATTCGCTATTGCCGTGCCTGTACTTTGTACAGCGATTTTGTCAACAGAGCGAAATTACTGTCTCAAAAACTGATACATCAAGGGTATGTTCAGTCACTGTTGCAGTTGTCACTACAGAAGTTTTAGGGTCGTCACCACGATTTCACAGACCGTTACAATGTTTCTATTTCACAAATGAGACACAGATATCTTTGGGTAGGTCCAGAGTTTGCTACCGGACTGAATAACACCGATTGTGACAGAACCGGACTTTTCACTTGCAGTGTGACGGGTGCCACGCGTGGAGCAGATCATGCTCACCCTTCCGGAGTACCTGATGATACCTCAGTTTTATAAGGGTTCACACTGTTAGTGCTTTAGTTGTGTGGCGTTCTTGTTCATTTTTGTTTATTTGTTATGTCTTTGTCATACTGTCTCAAAACGTGTTGGATGTGAATTGCCGTGATTTTGGATTTATGATTTTAGAATTCCCCCTTTCCTCGTTTTTGCTTTGCCGATGTATATCTGATAACCCATTAGCTTTACCATGACCAGGGAAGAATCCAAATAACATTTTGAAGTTTTATGAGTATGTTTTGTTTAAAATTTTAAAATTGAAATACTTTCTTCTAATGTTTGTTCTGTATCACGGCACATGAAATCGGTGAATATCTCAACATGTCAACTGCACTGAAGGTATTTTCCTGTTTTGCCTGTCTAGGGGCCTATATATAAATGTGTGTGTGTGTGTGTGTAAAGAACTTAGTGCTATACTTCTGTAATAGAGATTCCAACCACATGTCAGCCTAGTCGTTTCTCTTTTAATCATGCAAAAATATATGTAGTAACAAATAACAATTAAACAAGTGTTTAGAATCTCACAGTTTGGATCAAACAAGACCCCAAGTATGCATACAACCGATGTCATATTTATGGTGGTACCACACATGGACCTCAAGTTGCTAGCAAACGGTAACCAAAGAGATTGAACAAAGTGACATACGCAGAATAGGCGGATGATAGATTCCTTTGTTTAATAACTATAATTGGGTATTTATGTCTCTAACATACCACCTTTCATCAACTTACTACAAAAGTCAAAAATTTATTATTATTTATTTTTATACTTTTAAGAGGAAGTTGACACAAAATGTCACAGTTTTTATTTGATTGGTATTCAAATTATTCATCCACATTTCCTGCGACTTAACAAGCGTATATCGATAATTTATAAA
Source organism: Modiolus philippinarum (assembly GCA_002080025.1). Classification (NCBI taxonomy): domain Eukaryota; kingdom Metazoa; phylum Mollusca; class Bivalvia; order Mytilida; family Modiolidae; genus Modiolus; species Modiolus philippinarum. Next base: position 82,466 of record MJUU01055664.1, on the reverse strand, counting down.
AAAAAAGGTTTAACTACTTTTAGACTGACACACAATTTAGCAAACTATGTTTATTGCATTTATCTTATAATTGTTTTTGTTTTGTAAAAGAACTTCAATTACTTGGGAATTGCAAGAATCAGACGACTATGATATTCAAAAATATGTATCCTCATATTATCCTTATCTTTCAGCATTCGATTGACAAAAATAACATTTTCATTTCTTAAATCCTAATATATCAGATTTGTCCCAATCTGAGAAAAAGACTGGTCTTTCACCAGTTCTAATTCTCTCTTAATGCCAAATTGTTGGTGACAATATTTCATCTGGGATTGTGGTAAATTCCTCCCTAACAGATGCTTACACAATTACAAAATCTTTCCAAAAAGAATTTATTATTTTTTTGCCTAATCCTTTCAAGCCTTTTGCTATTTGTCCTGTCCCAGTTCCTCCAAGACACTTAGTAACAGTACTTTCAAGGGGCAAAGTTATCTGGGTCTAAAACTCTCAGGACCAACGAAATTATTAATGCATAGATAAATCACATGACGAGAGGATTTTTCATGCCTCCATCTTCATAATTAGTAATAATAATATTAGGTTTAGCCTTTTCTACTTTATTACCCCATGTTAAGTTAAAGAAAATATCTTGCATATTTTCTATGATGTAATTGAGGCTCACGGAGGACAGTAAAATTTTGAACTTGTATTTGCCAACGTTTTAAGAACTGTTACTCTTCCTATCGAAAATATTATTTTGACGACAAATAATTTAGTATTTTTTTTATTTGATCTATCTTTTGCACAAAATTATCTTGGTATCTATCTGAATTTTGTAGAGAAAAATGGATGCCAAATAGTCTAAATTCACCTGAGTGATTGAACTTACTAGATATATTTGTTTGGAATTCCTCACAAGAGCCTCCTCTAGTCCTAATCCATATAGCTTTGTTTTAACAAAGTTTGCTCTTTACCCACAACATGTAGTGAAAAGCGTTTTGAGAGAGAATTGACCTGTACATAGCGATTTCAAAGGGCGACAAATAACAGATTTTAAAACGCCATATTCATTTCCGAGATGGCTACAAAAAAGTTCATTTGAATATACCCTTTGACCTTGACCCCATATCGGATTTCAAATGCCCACCCCATAGGCAAAATTAGCTGGTTGAAAACGGCTATTTCAAGCATACCTTAAAATGCCTTATGGCCATTTCTTGATGATATCATTGCATTCAAACACAGTAATAGTAACAGTCCTTCCAAGAAATATAGCTTAGATTATCTCTGTTGTATTTAATCCAAGACTTCTGTCTTCAATATCACGCTTATATTGACACTCTCTATTTTCTAACAATGACCACGCAATCTCTTACAGTTAGCCTTAAATTGGCCCTAATTCTAAATGTGCCAAGCAGAATTTCAAAATAATGCAATGAAGCATTGAAGAGGCCATTTTTTAGTTTCCTTGTAGTTTTTTTTCTTGCAAAATGTACTATGAAGTGAGCTTTTTCAACAAAGTCAGCAACGTAATTACAAAAACAGACATCATGGTAGAAAAAAATGAAAAAGAAAGGAAATTGGGTAAATGTCATGGAGACAACATCTCATATCCAGGTTAAAACGACCAGAAACAAAGCTCATGTAAGGAGTTCTAAACATGGCACAATTAACACTATATTTTTATTTAGTTACAAATAAGTCTTTACTCAATTTATGGCTGGCACAACCAAACATTTTCACTACAATTATTCAGCAATAGGTGCATTTTATCTTATGAAGGTCAAAATTTATTACAATAATTCACCCATTTTGTGCTTAAAATTTCAAAATTAAAGATCTATAATGGTACTTTAATCCAGTTTGTCTATTGAAATTACAAGAGTGTATTGTAATCAACATTTTCATCCAAAACTTACCCAAGCTTTACTAAAATATTGGAAAATTTGCAAAAATTTTGGAACAATTTTCCCCTTTTTGATTTGTTGCGACTAAAATCATAGCTCAGATATAATCATTACTAAAAGTAAAAACAAATGCCAAAAGACACTTTTCAAACAAAGTAATTCCCATTGACTAATTCCACAAGATATAGTAACTACAACTGTATAAGCATATCAATAAAAATCGAAATTTGCTGAATAAGCAATATTTCCTCATTTATAAGCCTTTTTAACCTTTTGGCTTATCATTTTTCAATGAGTCAGTGAAATCCATGAAACTGAGTTTTACAATGTCAGATTTGATATTAACAAATAAAATTTAGCAATCACTCATTTAAGCCTATACGTAGCACGGTAGTATTTAATTCTAAAATGCCGACAAAAGTAAGATTTTTCAATATTTGGCTTCTTCCAAAATCTGATCAGGGTTCAGAAACCGCGGTTATCTAGAGGACTTTCATGCAAGATTTAAAAAATAAATGCAAAACATCCACATGCAAGTCTTGTTTTGAGCTAGCGTCAGCTGAAGGAAGTGACCCCTGGTTTTCACCCTTTGCTGCAGTGAAAAGACTAAACATTTAAAAACCCATGAAAAATTCAATGTATTTCTTATTGAAAACCTTTGCTTAATATACATCGGCAAACGAATACCGAAGCAAGAACGAGGAAAGGGGAAATTTTAAAATCATAAATCCAAAATCATGGCAATTCACAGCAACACGAATTGAAACAGTATGACAAAGACATAACAAACGAAATGGCCATACAGCTCATTAAAATTATTGCAGTTGGAGCTAACATATGTGTTATGGTCTCATGTTCATTTACTCCATATCCTTTCGTAAAACAAACAAAAATGAAAAAAAACGCCACAAAACAAAAGCACTAGCAGTGTGAACCCCTATAAAAACTGAGGTATCATCAGGTGCCCCGGAAGGGTAAGCATGATCTGCTCCACGCGTGGCATGTATCATATATGTAGAAAAGCTTGAAAACATTTTGCTCTCTGGTATATCATACATTTATATCCAATCATAGGCTTTGGTAAATTCAGTTGAGTAGGGTACACACATGGGCAACCAAGTGGCGGGAAATAAATACTACCGTGCAACCTATAGACTGCCACTGCCGGATAACGGTAAGTTAGCCAAATAATGAATTGACATGGCAATTAGTTGGAGAAAGATAGGGGCTCAAGATAGCGTCCTCCCTTGTGAATTTTCAGTCGACTGTATATTGATAGTATAATTACGGAGAGAAATAGCTGTGCCTTAATAACAGTAAACAAAACAATGTGCACCACTGCCATTTCATTCTATAATACTGCACATGGTCAATAGTTAGATTTAAGACACCAGTTGTAAGCATTTTAATAAACACATGATTCATTGGCTCTATCGAAAGCAAAAAATAAATTGGTATCCACGTATCAACAAAGAAAGAAGGGGTGCTAAAGTGAGTAGAATGAACCCCCAAAAAATCAATCGTAACGATGTAGATAAGGTCATTTCTAAATTTTTTGTATTGAAACCATTTGATAAATCCTGTCAGAAATTTGCACAATAAAAGCTAAATATTTAAAGACAAAGCATATATTTTCTCGGCATTACAATTATTATTAAATCATTTTAAAATGTTAAAAGCATAAAGCTGCATGCAAAATTAAGTGATAAGCAAATGATAGCAGCAAACTAAGCAAAAAGTATAGAAACAATTACAAAACACATTAGGTTTATCTTACCTCGCATGAGGTGCGTTGGCCTCCTGCGTATTACTGTTCTAGTCGGTTTGTAACATCTTTAAACCAAAAAGACCAAATGCCTATTTAACAAAAGAATAAGAACTATCGTGAATATTATATAGATTAATATATTTACTCGTAAACAGAATAGTTTATACCCATCAGTAAAAATTAACTTATAGATCAAATTACAGGTAGGCAGTGTTTTATTACGTTTATACTACACATTTAAATCATTCACACGGCGTTCTCGAATTCTCATTGGGGTTTAATATAAAAATCATATTTTACGAGTATTACACTTATTTAAACAAAAATATAGAATTGTTACTCTTTTCCAACATTTTACAAATATATTTAACTAGAGACATTTTATTCGCTTTATTTATATTATTTAATCAATCTTACAGCGATCTTCTCTCACTTAACATTCAATCTCAATTCATTCACTCGGATAGCCCATTCGGGATAAAATATAAATTTCGGACTATGGTTACTGAATATAAGAAAGAGAGTTGCTTCATGAATGAAATAATAATATCCAAGAATATCAATTATATGAAATTTGTCTCAAACAAGACAGAAAACAAAATCGCAACCTTGTCCGCCAAATTTCTAGAGTGGAGTGTTAAAAAAGATAAGAACAATAGAATAGGAGCGCCAAACTACGATGACCTATAGAAAAAGAGAAAATAAGCGTTGAAATGAACCATGGAATGAATTTAAAAATTAATACCCACAAATCGAAATGACAAAAGGTAATAACATACGTCGTTGTGTCAGATTTCGAAATACGTCGGTGAAATATTAAATTATCAAAACTCAATCAATTGCAATCTGTTATTGATAAATATAGATATAATTAACATATAATCAAGCAAATTAACAATGCAGTGAAAAATAATAGCTCTGACAAATGCAGGTTATCACATACTCCCTCAGCTGTATAATAACGTCCCGTCATTACTGGTCAGTAGAAGTTCGTAGTATGTCCAAGATGGTCTTTTCTGCATCGTCTTGTTTATTCTGGAAAAGTTGTGTTCCTGCAAGAGATGTGATACACTGGATCTTATGGTACCATTCATCACCGCGTGCCGGTTCAACTATGGACTGCGATAGATCATAAGCTCCTGATCTTATCCATGCCGGTTTATTCCGTTCTCTGTTGGGCCGTCTAACTGGTGCTGGTGAAGACGACGTCGACTCTTCATCAGGAATGTCCTCCTTGATCATCTTCAGCATCATCCTGTGAAGACGGTCCAACAGGTAACGGAAGCAGCCGGCAATAAGACAATAAGATCAGAAGCATATGATATGTCATTTAATTAAAATTAAGTTTTTATAGACATTACTTATGTTTGTTCAGTTTGGCGGATATTCTTTCAACATAACACTAGGCATAAGGCAAATTTTGCTCCTCGATTTTCATAATCATCTGAAAATTGTTTTTCAAGACCCTACCAAACCAAAGCAAAAGACCTATTAAATTTATATTTTGGTATATTAGTGAATTTTTTTCACTGAATAATCTTTTAGCTGTGATCTGATATATCAAAAACATGAAATTAACATGATAGATCACACTATTCCTATTTGAAAACTCAGATGCTACAGAATTTTGCAAAAATGATTTTTATCTGAGAAACAAAGATTTACATTGGAAACTATATGTCAAATGCTGTAACTATAATGAATGATGTACCACAAGGTCCTCTTCTGTTTTTTCACTCGATGTATACATGTTAAATTAAAATGCATGCAGATGAAGCTACATTACACCATAGTATTTCTTAATTAGACATGAAAGTAAAATTAAAAGTTGATACAAAAACAATAATATGAAAATAATTCCAGTTAAGACTCTACTGCACCGCATCTATCAATCAAATCCAAGTTCGGTGTCTAATTAAATAAAAGCCAATATGGCATCATGAAATTTAATTAGCCGATGAACAATAAATGGGTAAAACACTGTTAAAACCAAAAATTACTGCAAATTATAATTGATATAAAATTCGCGTCATCAACGTTGACATAATAATGATTGTCGGGTGTAAATATATAACTAACCTGTCTACATTCGGAAAATTTGTACAGAAGTTTAATTGTAACGGTGCAAAGACAACATGTATATTAATAAGAACAGCTTAGAGAAAGACCAATTTCAACAATAATGACTTAATATGAACTGTAAAAAATTATTAAACAGCAAATGTCAATACCTAAAAAGCTAGGGGTATACATAGATCACTATTTTGACTGGAAATATCCAATTTCTCATGTAAAAAGATATAGTTCTAGATTAGTTAAATCCTAAAAAATTAAGCATTACTTCGATCAAGATTGTAAAATTTTATATTTCAATGCTTAAATTCTGCCGATATTGGATTACTGCGTACAGTTAAGGGACCTTTTTATGAAGTGAGAATTGACCGACTAACATTACTTCTAAAAGTTACCGCACAAATAATACTTGATGCCCTCTTTCTTACATCATAAAAAGAACTCTTTGAAAATATTAACTGGTTTTATTTTAAGGATATATTACCATATACTTGTCTATATAAATATTCAAACAATAACAGATTACCTCGAACATCACTGCATATTAAATTCAAATAAACACTGAAAGGATATAGAGTAAATGCACATGAGACAAAGGCAATGCAAATACATTTTGAAACCACGCGATGAAACAATGCTTTTATTGCTGGTCTTCCTCTTGAAGTCACTGTGAGAGACATAAATGATCAGTATCAAACAATGATGTAGCTATTGAATGGCCTGAAACAAACTACATGAAAAGATCCTTTGCATTAAGTGGTCAAATTCTATGGAACAAATGACCAAATAACATTAAATCTGTTAAGTTGTATGTACGTTGCTGTATTATTGTCAATGTTTTGTGTGTTTATCAGACCCTAAAGGTGGAAGAGTAGTATTTATTTCCTGGCACTAGGTTGGCCAATTATGTGCCCTACTCAGCTGAATATACTTAAGCCTGTGATTGGATATAAATCTATGGTATACCAGAAAACAAACTATTTTAAATATAGGCAAAGGTCTTCAATAAGTATAACAGTAAATTTTTCATGGGTCTTTTAATATTTAGTCTTTTCACTGCGGCAAAGGGTGAAAATCAGGGGTCGCTTCCTTCAGCTGGAGCTAGCTCAAAAATATGATGGGCATGAAGTGTTTACATTCATTTTTTTTAATGTTCTTTGCAAGTCCTCTAGGTAACTGCAATTTCTTAACCCTGATCAAATTTAGAAAGCAGCCAAATATTGCAAAATTTTACTATTGTCGGCAATTGGAAAATAAATACTACCGTGCTACCTGTAGGCTGAAATGATATCAAATTTTACATTGTGGTACTCGGTGTTATGGCGTTCAATGATTTATTGAAAAATAATAAGCCAAAAGGTTCAGAAACGCTTAGAAATGAGGAAATATTGCTGATTCAGCAAACTTAAAGTTTAATGGATATGCTCATATAGTTTTGGTTACTGCAACTAGTGGAATCAGACAATGGGAATTATTTTGATTGAAAAGTGTCTTGTCATTTGTTTTTTCTTTTTGCCATGATTCGCCTAAATATCTGAGCTAAAATTTTAGTCGCAACAAATCAAAAATTGGGAAATTGTATCCAAATTATTGCAAAATTACTGAAATTATAATTTTGGCAAAATTGTCATGCTGTAAAGTTTGGGTATATTTTGATAAACATGTTGATGATAATACTCTTTTCTAATTCCAATAAACAAACTCGTGTCGTGGGCTTCAATCTTGCTTATTCGGAACTGGATCGAAGGCACGTTTAAAGATTGATCAAATAAACTTCAATTCCACTGTTTAATTCTCAGACTCAACCAAAGCACATGGTTTTACACTATCTATCATACTAAAACATAGTATACAATCTCTACCTAAGGAGAAAAACATGCTAAATTATGTTTCGTATTTCTCGCAACCAGATATTACAAATATAGATATATAACATCCCCGCCCTCCTGAAGAATTTTGGAAACAAAATTAATCTGGTTGCTGGAAATTACGGGTCATCTTATTTATAGACAATTCAATCAGAAATGTTGAAAGGTACTTCTTCACTCTGTACAATATAATCTTTTCCACTCTATACTTGCGTTATTACCAGTACGGTATATTTCCTGATCTGTTATATTTCAAAGTTTGGTTATACACAATCAAGTGAAAAGAAAGTGCTTAATTAAAGGTGATACTAATAGAGACCCCAAACTCTTAAAATTTAAAATAATACTATCCAAAAATTAACAAATACTCGCACACGCAAACTAAGCCAAAGGTTCTCGAGATAATTTTTTTTAAATACTCATTTGCTCATAGATACAATTCTGTTAGATAATATTATGAAAAATACACGGGTTTTGTTACTAGCAAACACTCAACACTCCGACACTTTAAATTTTACCAACTCAAATCTAGCAAGTAATTAGGTATTTCAAGTGAGACATGTGCCATATTGTCATTGTCATATTTAAATTATGTCGGGAAAAGGGAAAAAAACTTTATAACAATAGAAAGAAAACAAATCATCAAGCCATTGACAAATTAACTATTATCTACAAAAAAAGGATCTGTATAATTATTTGATTGCTAACGTGGCGATGCTCTCATCACCAAACATAAAATATCAAACTGTCCAATGTGTTTTATCTTCCTAGTAATTCTGTCGAAATGGGAATCGTAACAGTTATTTCAGCAACAATGGCGATGCTACCAATACCAATAAAATGTCATGAATACACAAACTACAGAATCGGACATCTTAAACACTGGATCCACTCACTACCATATTAACTATCAGTTTCTCGATAAACAAATAAATGGCGATGCTGTCATCACCAAACAATATTCATGTTACATTTAGCAGATTTGTCACAACGATGACAATTTAGCGATGCAATCATCACCATTCGCAAATAGTACATCATGACATTTTAATCAATTAATGGCGGTGGTTTTGTTATCAATAGGTGGTAACTTAGATAGTGGTAACCATATAGCATTTTGTGCAGGCTCCCCAACTAACTGTATTAAATAACTGAAATGATCACCCTCTTTACGCTTTGCTAGAATGCGTTTAATTTTCATTTGATTGTCATTAGACGTGTCAATATCATCAGGGTTAAAATGGTTTTCATCTCGATTACGCACCGGCTTCTTTATTTGTCGCTTCGGTCTACTCGACATCTATAATAAAATTAGGTAAAGTTCATATGCAAAATTCATAGTCCATGATCAAGCGGTCGTAACATTGAAGATCTATTACAAAAACATCATTTAATACGCATACATTCCATTACAAATACTATAACAACAACATATTCATCCAGCTCAAAGTATCCAGCATAACATTCGCAACAATTACATGACGTCATAAACAATTACATAAAATACGGGAAATAAAGCAACGTGAAAATGTACAAAAATGTTAAAACAAAGGTGCTTCATTAAATGTACTAAATTCACAACACTGCTCCTCTTTTTAAAAGAATTTCGCCCTCGAAATTGTATACACATGTAATGTAGATTAAACAAATGCAAATTTATCCACAGTGTTCAAGCATACAGTACACTTAAGAATTTTTCCTCAGTTTGTGTTCACATTAAAGACTTTTTTTTAATTGTAAACAGTGGTTTGACAAAAAGGACCACAAAACTGTCAACATATATGTATAAATATCTGCAGAAATATATTGCCTTTTCACAGTACACAACTTCAGTAATTGCACCAAACAGAAGGGATACTTTGTTACCATTGTTTTAATTTCTCATATCAGAAATGTACACAGCCTGTGTTTTATCTATGATTACTGATGAATTTCCAACACTTGGAACTTATAAACATCCTTCGAAAACCGACTCGGCAGCATTGCAAGTCTCAACATCTTTAACTGATTCACAACCATCACCACATGTATTTGAATTTGGTTTACACATTGTTGAAAGTATATTGTTATTCCTACACAATTCTTCTACCTCACATGACTTGGTAGAAGCTTTATTTACTGTAAGTACTGAATTGTTGTCTCTGTTTCTTATAGCGTTGCCTATATTTTGCACTTGCTGCTGTTTACTTTCTCTTTTATAACAATGTTTCTTTACGTGTTCTTGTTCTTTGCAAAACCAACATTTTAAAACTCTTTTCTTAACTTTATTTTCACATTATTTCTCTGTTTCACATTATTTTCACATGACTGTAAAAACCTTAAAAAATTCTGTTGAACATTTTGTAAGCTTTCTTTGCAGTGCTGTTGCCGTATTACCTCTTTTATAAGGAAATCTTCCGACAAAGGTTTACTAACCATAACTTTATAACTAATGTCTGAATCTGGATAACCATGCATCGAATTTTCCACTGTCAGTTGAATTAGTAAATTTCATCTAGACCCAGAAATCCTTTCCGTACATATCTATCCACTCTACATACGTATTCTAGAAACTTTCATCATTATTTGCCTTAGTTTTGATCTACAAATCTCGGCTGTTTCCAAGTCACCAAAACGGCGCTTCAGGGAGGGATACAAGAGATCAACATCATTAATAGTAAGAAACATACTCTAAAGCTTTGCTTCTCAAGGAAATCATCACATTAAAACAGATATCTTAAGATGACCAGTTATACCTTTATGCAAACAGAGAGACTTTCATCCAAAATCCTTTGAACAAACTGATACCTTCAAATTCTAAATGAATATGTTGCTCAGAATATTCCATGCCGTAATGCATGTATAACTGTTGTCAAAATATCAAACATGGAACAAGAAAAGCATGCACTTTAGATTTCAATTTATCGTTAGTGCTTAATATAAAGATACTGTTAGTTATGCACTTTAGATATCAGTTATCCTTAGTGCTCATCATAATGTTAATCACTTCAGTATTTACAAAGCTAAACATGATACCTGTAGGTTTACAGAATACCAATTCCCCACCCCTTCAAATAATATATATCCAATGTATAAAAAGATAAACACATACAGTCCTTGAGCATAGGTACGTTTCTGTTCGCTGCCACCAGTATAATAAAATTAGGTAAAGTTCATATCCAAAATTCATAGTCCATGGTCAAGCGGTCGTAACATTAAAGATCCATTACAAAAACATCATTTAATACGCATACATTCCATTACAAATATTATAACAACAACACATTCATCCATCTCAAAGTATCCAACATAGCATTCACACAACAATTGCATGGCGTCATAATAACATAAAATACGGGAAATAAAGCAACGTCAAAATGTACAAAAATGTTAAAACAAATGTGCTTCATTAAATGTACTAATTTTACAACAACATCTCTGTACATTTTACAGAAACACTGTCATTAGAGATTTCATTGCTTTCTGATGTATGTTTTGGCAATAAGTTATTCATTTCATTTCCAGAATCATGATCGCTGGTGTTATTTGGATCATTTTTAGAATCTTCTTGTTTGTTCTTAGAGTTGTTATCGAGTAATTTGTTAAAATACGAAGCTGGCCATGGAGCCCGTAAGTGCGCCAACTTAAGGCCGTTTATATGTCCTGGGCGTCGAAAAGTTCTCTTCCCTGTTGGGTCTCTCAAAATCACTGTATGCGGACTTTGATTATTATGTACAACAAATGGTCCGTCAAAGGTATGCTGAAATTTTCTGCCTTGACCGACAGGTTATTTCGTAAGGTATACATAGTTTCCTACGGACAATTTTAACTCGTGAATCGTTTCATTTTCTATGGTTTTCATTTGTTCTTGAGCTTTAAGGGAGTTAGTTTTTACTTGTTCTCGAATAACAGTCAAACGAGAAACTAAATTTTGAATGTAAGAATGTGCATCTTTTGGAATATCTTTGAAATAGGCAGTGTAAGAAGACGACAAGGGGAAATTAGGTCTTTTTCCGTAAATTATCTCAAATGAAGAGTATTTTGAACTTGGGTTGACACAACAGTTCATGGAAAAAACAATACCAGGTAACATCTCTTCCCATTTATTATTATCAAGTACATATGGAGTGAGCCGTTCGGCTAAAGTCCGGTGTGTTCGTTCACAACGGCCCAGACAGTGGTGCATCATACTAGGAGTTAAATCTTATTGAACATTGAACATCTTACGCACTTCCACTGTACACTTACCAATAAACTCTTACCCTTGATCTGATAGAACAGTGTTACATACACCAAATGTACAAAACAAATTAAATATGGCTTGAGATACCGATAAAGCGTCACAATTTCGCAGCGGCAATGCATATAAGAAATTGCTAAAAGAGTCAACTGCTGTGAACACATATGTATTAGCATTATTGGATGGGACGAGAGGTCCAAAAAGGTCCATCTCCCATACTGAAATGGCTCATTTGGTGTTAGTTAAGGCACTAGTTTAGACCTTGCTCACTTTGCGTGACTGGCATTCATGACAAGAACGTACGTAGTCACTTATTATTGTTCCCATCCGTGCGAAATAAAAATGCTCTTTTACAGAGTCTGATGTATTTTGTATCCAACTATGCCCACCTATTGTGGAATCATGAGCAACTTTCAGAATTTGTGGTATAAGTTGTTTTGGTATCACTATTTGAAATTGATTTAAATTCTTCTCCCGTTCCGACTTTGCTTTTCTACAGTGATATAATACCTAGTCCACTAAAATGAAATCAGACGATTCTAATAAAATTCGTCGTGAGTCCTTCCGTGATTCTGGCAAGATATTGCTTTCTAAATATGCAATAATATTAGCAAGACTATCGTCACTTCTCTGTAATTGTTTTATATTAGACACGTATTGACACTTTCATAACCCTTAATTGTATGTGCTAAAACAAGTTCAACATTTTTGTTACTTGGTCGCTTTTTGAATCGTAGTTGTTCATGAGAAACGGGTTCATCGGTGTCTGCATCATAAGAGTCATCATCGGGATTTTCTTAGATTGACACAATGCGTTCAGTGCTCTGTTGTTTGAATTAAATATCTTGGTTTTCAGCAATTGTCATAGCTTGAACAGTTTCAATCGATTTTTCATTCAAATTGAAAAGGTCTACAAATTTGACTCCATCGGGTAATTTGATATCTGCCGTGTTTTCAGTAACAAGCAGAAAAAAACGGATCATCCTCATTCGGACTGTCAATTGTTTTTTACCTTGGGGTTTTCACATCTGGATATTGCGTCCGCAACTTTCATTTGTTCAGCTGGTTTGTATTTTATTTCAAATGTAAATTGTTGGAGAATGGCCAACCGTCTCTCACAAATAGCGCCCTTGAATTGTTTCATAAATAATGGTTGCAAGGCCTGGTGGTCGCACTCAACGACGAATTTTGCACCACGTAAATAGTCTACACAATCCAAGATACTAGTCACCATTCCTAACAATTCTAACTTTGTAGGTACATAAGACTGTTGCCAACGTGATAACGATTTTGACCCAAAACGATGATTTGACTTTTTGGGGTCGGTATGGTAGAGCATATAACCGATTCCCTTGGATGATGTATCGGCTGATAAAATAAATGGCAAATCAAATCGAGGAAAACTAAGAGCTTGAGAATTTACAAGATGAAATTTAAATTTTGAAATGCAGCTGTTTGTTCAATTTTCCGCTCAAATGTTTGGTCCTTTTAAAGTAGTTTAGTGAGAGGGCTAATGAGAACACTGCAATAGTCCAATTATATGCCTCAACTGTTTTACATTTGGTGGTTCCGGAAAATCAACAATAGCTTTCATCCTATCTTTTGGTGGTCTTATACCATGTTTTGAAATCTCATGTCCGCGAAAAAACACGCGATTCTGCAGCAAAATGACACTTCTTTGGTCTTATTTAAGCCCTGCGTCTAGAAATCGTTGAAAGATTTCATTCATATCAGCTAAATGTTTTTCAAAAGATTCAGAAAAAATGAGGACATCGTCAATGTAGCATAAAGAATTTCTAAATTTCAACCCATGTAGCACTTTGTCCATTAATAGCTGAAAAGTATTGGGAGACGTTTTCAACCCCATATGTAGCCTTAAAAATTTATATGTGCCGAAACACGTATTAAAAGCTGTGTATCTTGAAGAATCCTTTGAAATACCTAGCTTGAAAAACCCAGAAGAAACATCTATCGAAGTTATAATATTCAGTGTGATTTCTGAAAACGATTCTGTGAGGTATTAAAGGTTTGGAATTGTATAATTGAACTCTTGAGTTTGTGAATTCAGATGACGAAAATCACAACAGAACCTGTAACTTTGAGAAGAATTTTTATTATCTTGTGATTGATTTCGCTTTGTAACCAGTAAGACCGGACTTGTGATGGGTAGCTCCTCGGTTTCATCGACGGGCACAAAAATTCTTTGCGCAAGCAAATTATCAAGTTGCTCTCTTAGAAATTCTCGTTTAAAAGGTGGCAACTGGTATGGTTTCTGGTGCTTACTAATTGCATCCGGTTTAAGTTGTATGTTGTTCCACTAAATTTGAATATCCGACTTTTGGATTTTCTTTCGTCACAAAAGGATCAAAGTTGCTAAACAAGCACCCGGGTATTTCTGATTTCTGGTTATCAGTTATTTGTTCAGCTATATTGAAATCTTTCTTGATAGTATCAATAATCTCCGCCCTTTTGGTGTTTTCATACTGGGGTTGAGAAAAAGTGATTCCCGTATTAAGTTCATCACCTACTCCTGAATATTTTGAACTTCTGGTATATTCGATTCCTATGGCAAAAAGACATATGTGTAATCATCAGATAATATTGAAAAATCGGCAACTGTTCTTCCTTTTGGAATTGTTATTTTATTATTACTGGCCTTTGATAATTTAACGGGTACTTTGTGATTAACGGGAACGACCACTAGTGATTTTGCCACCAAAAGCCGATGACTAACTGAAAATTTATTGTTCGCACATATACTCTGTACACCAACCGTTATGTATTGCAGTAATTTCCCGAAAACAAGGTATTCAGAATTTGGTTGAATTTCCAGCCGTTTTGTAGTTTTTACTGATGAAATCGTCCTTTCAATACTCCAGTTGATTGTCAGCAGTTGCACCGCTTGTATACCACCATTGGAGCTTTTGCCCTGCCCTTGAAATGACTTCTTGTTGAAGATACTTAGCCTTACTGTCACTTAAAATAACTGGTGTATATTCAAGATGAATGTTTGTTTGTATAGATTCCACGTATGTATCTGCTTGTTTAACTGGTTTTGGCTCATCACGTCACGTTCACATTGTGCCACTGAATGTCACTTACAGGATTTTCGTTTGGAGTTCTCCACCATGTTGTTGGCTTCAATCTTGCTTATTTGGAAAGCAGGGGAATTGGATTGAAGGCACGTTTATAGATTAATCAGATAAACTTCAATTCCGCTGTTTAATTCTGAAACACAACCAAAGCACATGGTTTTACACTATCTAACATACTAAAATATAGTATACAATCCCGACCTAAGGACAAAAACATGCTTAATTATGTTCCGTATTTCCCCGCGACCAGATATTACAAATATGGATATATAACTCTCGATTTAAATACCAAAATAAATCTTTAATTTTGAAATGTTAAGCCCAAAATTGGTGAATTATGGTCATCAGATAAAAATGCACCTATTCCTGAATATTTGTTAGCTTGTACCAGCCTTAAGTTGAGTTTAGAACACTTTACATGAACTTTTATCTACCAATGGGGTCTGTTGTTGAAAAAGTTCACTTTATAGTACATTTAGCAAGAGAAATACTACAAGTAAGCTAAAAAAACTGTCCTCTTCAGTGCTTCAGTGCATTATTTTGAAATTCTGCTTGGCACATGTAGAATTCGGGGCAATTGAAGGCTTGCTGTAAGAATTGGAGTGGTCATTTGTTTGAAAACAGAGAGTGTCAATATAAGCGTAATATTGAAGACAGGAGTCATGGATTAAATACAACAGAGATAATCTAAGCTATATTTCTTGGAAGGAGTGTTATTATTTACTATGTATGAATGCAATAATATCACCAAGAAATGGCTGTCAGCCATTTTAAGGTATGCTTGAAATAGGAGTTAAAAATTGTTTGAAAACTCAATGATCGATTTAAAAGTAACTTCACGTGTACATTGCACTGATCAAGACTCGTGATTTAACCTCGTTTTTATTACGTAAGCTTTCATTATAGACTGACTACCTTGAAATCAGAACACAGTCGGTCATTATGGTAAACTGTTTACCAACGCCGGAGACGGAAAATGAAAACAGTGGTAATCCAGCGTATTTGTTCGGATTTTTATCCGGAATTGTTTTGACTACGCACTTTGAGCAAAGTAGTCCGAAAAGTTATTTGTGAAGGTAGCACGGTAGTATTTATTTTCCCATTGCCGACAATAGTAAGATTTTGCAATATTTGGCCACTTTGATCAGAGTTCAGAAACTGCAGTTATCTAAAGGACTTTCATACAAGATTTAAAAAATAAATGTAAAACATCCTCATGCCCGTCTTATTTTGAAGCTAGCTGAAGGAAGTTATCCCTGTTTTTCACCCTTTGCCGCAGTGAAAAGACTAAATATTAAAAATATCCATTGGAAACTTTAATGTTATACTAATTGAAGACCTTTGTCTTTATTTAACCATGACATATGTACAAAAGCTTTGAAACATTTTGCTTTCTGGTATACCATACAATTATATCCAATCACAGGCTTTAGTGTATTCAGTAGAGTAGGGTATACAATTGGACAGCTTAGTATCAGGAAATAAATACTGCCATGCCACCTAAACCGGCAATCGTATCACAAATGTCAAGTCTAGACACATATCACACAGCCGAAGTTTGCCGATTGGTTGTTCATTTGTTTATGTTGACTATATAGTATCACAGTCATGTGCGGTTTTAGTGTCGAACATTAATCACCTTCCTTGATTGTTCAAAATCGCATCCAAAATTAGTCTATTAATCGAAATTATGAAGTATTCTCGGCGTTCTTGTGCATTGAAGGGTATCTGATGTCATAATGCGTTTTAATGAATTTAAGTTCGTGATCTATTCAATTTTCGATGAAATTGCGATATCACTTTATGCCCATTTAGGTTATTATATCGTCCGTGCGAGACCTACAAAGGTAGTCAAGGACGTTAAACACCGCCCAGTTAGTTAGGTAATTATTTGATTACCTATGGAATTGGGATTGAAAGTGACTAGACCAGCATAAGAATACTGTAATTACCGTTTCACAACTTAATGCTGGTGAAGTATTTCAGTATTGTCCTATCACTTCTGTTTTCCATTCTGCTTAGGGGAAAGCACGAATAACCGCGTGTTATTCATCTGACTTTAGACTCATGGGTGATCTGACATATATTCTGCATGTAGTTTATTCTTTGAACAGTTTTATCTCATATTACCGTGTCTTTTGACCATGATCTATGTAATCTACTTTTGTTATGAACTTCATATGTTTCTGTCTATATTCATGGAGAAAGACTATGCTCTTGAACGAGATCGGGATTTATTTCAAAAGTGCAAGAAATTAAGTTTTAGGAGTTTAAAGCGGCAAAACGAAATGAAAAGAGGTAGAATTTCGTACTTGATTGAAAGATATCCTGGTATTTAATTATGATTGACTGAAAGTACCTATTTCTTCCGTAAAATACGAAAAGAAACGTCTTGAAACCTATACTGTGTGAGGAACGTGCCGCCACTTTACTTTGTTACATATGTAGTTTTATGACCATTAATCACGATTATAATATCACAAAAACTAACACATCTAGTTGGTAATTTACCCGTGGAAAGTGAGGTCGCATGCATTAATATTTCATTGGTCATCTTCCTCTGTGAACCAAAATATATGTAAGAATAATTCAATCTAACAGCATTGAAAGTGCAAGATCGAGAAATCTCAGACACCCAAGGGTAAGATTTTAAGAGTTCTTTGACAAGGGTGCCTGAGATTTCTTAATTTTGCATTTTCTTTTATTTCTTTTTCTCACGATTATAAGCAAAATGCAAGTTTCTGTTCAACCAGACTGTTGTTCGGGTCCGACATGTGTAACAATTACTATGACGTTTATAACGTCATAATGTATTTTCTCCCGTGAAATTTTTAGCGCATCCATCGATTAAGACTAATAGCTTCTTACATGAGTACTTCTTTTATTACAACTTTTGGGTTATGGCTTTCCATATTATTTGATTGTAATACTGCTGATGAGAGGTTACTCCTTGAAACATGTGTACAGCATAACGAAATTTACTGTATTTTATGCAACTTCGGTATTTTTTGTATGAGAGCAGATCAAAGATCTGTTTATCTTTCATGAATGTAAGAAATTCCGTCTTTTCTCGAGTGGAGCGCAGCGAAACGAGAGAACAAGACGAAGAATTTCTTACATGAGTGAAAGATACCCCGATCTTTGATTTTGATCGAATGTAAGTAGCTATTTCTTCCGTAAAATACAACAATGTACGACAATAAACATCTGGAAGCGTATACCGTGCGAGTAACGTCGTCGCCATTTGAGTGTACCTTACATTGTGACGTCAGGTGTTTTATGACGTTTTGTCATGGTTACGATTATTGTATCACAAAAATGAATACTTTTGGTTGGTCATATACCCATGTGAGACGAGGTCGTGTACATCGATCTCACATGGGTCGTTTCACACTGTAAACCAACATTTACGGAAGAAAAGGAAATCTCAAACGACTAAAAATAGGTACTGACTCGTCTCAAAATTGGAGAAAATAGTATCTCATTTCTCATGTTAAGGACACAATACAGCACTCATCTCAACAAGAAGTTTTTCATTTAAAGCTACAACCAATGTTAAGACACCAGTATATACGCTTAAACCTTTTGCTGGCTTGAATCTTACAGGGGCAAGTAAAAAGTAAATGTACTTTAACTTAACTTTGATGAAAGTATATATATATATATCTTGAGTATAGAGAAATATATTTTGCAATAAAATTCCAACATAACCGGATCATGCATAAAATTATTTAATCTTCACTAGTACTTTCATGTTTCATAATAATCTTCAGGTGAAAGCTAAATAATTTAACTATAGGACGGTAGTTAAGTGCGTAACGTCATTGTACAATTATTAAAAGGGAGATAATTGGAAAAAATGTTCTAAGGTCTCACTAACCACATCCGAGTCAATTGGCCCCTCAGTCAAAAAGTTCCTAAAGAACTAAAATTTGAAAATACGGTGCTTCAAATCATAAATAGTATATTTTAATGGTGAGAAGATCATAAAAAGGCTAAATTGAAAGCTAATAGCATATAACTATGGGAACAAGTGTCATATTTGAAGAAAGTGTATGAATATTTTGTTGACATCTGAGTGAAAGGGCATTAGTCATGGTGGGGCAGCACATGTCATCAAAAATGTAAATAATTCATATTTTGTTCGTCGCAATTTTGTGAGAAAACTAAACGGTGACCCCCATATTTTTACAACAGGTTTGGATTCCTTAGATAACATGCTTCGAAATGACATATGACATGAGACTCGCGTTAACCGTATATGCTGAGGGCAAAACTTTGAAATTGCCTGTTTTTGCCTTGAAGTAAATAGCAACGTTATAACCGGTTATTGAGACCTAAAGTCAAATACGTTAATCACAATACAGTTTAGGTTTTTCAGTTCACGTTTAACCTAGGCTTAAATTTTTCAATGAAATATTTATCCCTTATTGACCTTTTGATTTCGCAATTTACATTCATTTTATAAAACGGAAAAATATTAAAAAACCCTCTTCCACACCGGTCTAAGTGTTCACTCAAAGGGATTTTCCTATGCTGTGGCTGTTTTATGTGTTGCCGGTGTATGCCCGTTCTTTCCATCAGGCTATTACATGACATATCGGCACCCAGACAAATCGGCACTTGCAGAGACAAATCAGCACCCAGACAAATCGGCACCTAGACAAATCGGCACATAATAAGATTTAAGTGTGATTATGACCAATAAGCCCATGTCTATGTATTTATAATGTGTAATTGATATATATTTGATCAACTTGTATTTATGTGATGATGTAGTATGCCATTCAGTAAACATGTCTCAGATCAGCAGCTTGATCTAGGTAAGTATTCATCAGTTTCAGGCCAAGAAATAAGTCTGGATATTTCATATATTTTATTTTACAATAATCTATTTAACAGCACAGTATCACTTATTGCGATAAAAATCTGACAACATACAATGACTTATAATGAGAGTTCTGAATAACATCGTTAACAAGGCACTAAGGATATATGTAAAACTTAAAAAGCGCACTGTCGTATACAAAAGCACTATGAATAAATAAAAATATCAGACATAAGATTTGTCACACAAATAACATGAATTATCTACATATACCCACGACATAGGTGGAAATAGCTGTATGTATTCTTTACTTTTTCAAAATTATTTTCAACAAAAAGACTCGTATATGCTCAAGAGGGTAAATAGTACAAACATAATATAAATAAATAAATTATTCCAGGGCATCTGGTGTTTCGCCTGCTCATTTTACTTTTAAACATTTTGAAAGATGTGTCTTATCTTAAATTCATTCACTTTCATAATCATAAATTATAATAAACATAATTTGATTGAATATTTTTTTTATCAAAGTATTATACAAATACTTTTTCGGTAATTTTATTTCCCCGTTAAGAAGCTTTGTTCATAATCTTTACCGAAAAAATCCATGCACCAAATTCTCCTTTATATGAAAATATTGGCTTAAATATAAAACTACTGGTATCACTCAAATACAAACTTACCAGTATAAAATGTTCTGTGCTGCCATTTCTGACAGTCTCCACACTGGAGAACTTCTTCGCGTGGTCGTACCAGCACCTTGCAGGAAATACAGTTTTTTTTTTGTTTTTTTGTTTTTGTTTTTTGTTTTGTTTTTTTGTTTGTTTTTTTTAGGTATTTCGGGCAAAAAGGGGGATTTGGAATTAAAAGATGAAAAACTTAACAAAGGTATTTTAAAGGGTTGGGGCTTATCTCGTCCTTTATTATTTACAAATTCTAATGATTTCTTTTCTTTTGAACTGTCACCATGTGTTGGCTTCTAAGTTTGCATCTTGGACTGATAAGTATGCTTTCATCTTGAAGTTGTTTTCTGCGGCTATCCTGTTGACATCTCGTAGTCTCTTCTCATTGTGTACGAAGTTCATTTTCTCTCTGATGTCGAACCAATGGTCATGACTTCTTATGCTTGCGTAAAGTTTCTTGTCATCTTCTTCAGTGACTCCTGTTCTCTCTCGAGAGCGTTTACTTCCTACTCTTCTGGTATTTGTTGTTCCGTTGTTTCAGTTGAAGCGGTGTTACCATTCTCCACTGAATGCCCGGACTTTTTAGCTAAGAAAGCTCTGAGTCTGCGGTTATTCCGTTCATTTCTGGCCTTCGATGACTTCTTTTTCTTCGTTGCTGCCTTGATTATCTCTCTTTTTTCCACTGCCTGTATAGGTCTCCATCTTACTACCAGTTTGTAGGTTCCATGCCTTACTGATAAAACCCAGTCGGCGGACTGTCCCTCCAATATGTGCAGTTTAGTAAAGATGTCTCCCGTAAGCACGGGCTATTGTTGATGTGATTCACATTCGACTTCAGTCATCTCGGGTTTGTCGCAATGCGGTAGGTCCTACATCTTGACATGTTTCGATCTTTTCTCAACGATTTACGACTGTGATCATGTTGAATCTATGAGCAACTTGCGATAAAACAGATGTCATCTGACATTGTGATTGTGATGCCATTTTGATGTGATACTCTTTTCAAGCTTGGTAACAAATTTCTCAAAAATACCATTTTTTAGATCAAAGGACGGTTTCTTTTAATAAACATAACTGTTTTGATAATTATCAAACAATATTCAAGGATCAAATAAAATACTATCAAAACACAAGCTTTCCTGTTCACTTAATTACTGATGATTGTTTATATTGATTTAACAAAGGATTCTTAATTAGTCCATCAATGGTTAACGATCCAAATATAACAATTTAATTAATAAATTAATCAAAACTTACAGAATGATACATGTAATTACAAATTAATCAAAACTTAAAAGAAATGACAATTCTTATTTATACACATGATTAAGTAAATCAGACAAAAAGAAAATTTTAAAGTGCCGAAATGTCTTTGATCCGGTGCCGATTTGTCAAGGTGTCGATTTTTTGAGGTGCCGAATTGTCTTAATTGGCAAGTGGCGACTTGTCGGGGTGCCGATTTGTCCGATATCCACAGCAGAATACATTTAATACAGTATATCAGATTTTCACTTTTACATGTCATGTCGGTATTAGCATATATTGACCGTCCGGATTGTGTCTTCACTTCGCCTCCGACATGAATGTAATTGCATGTACCGCATTGGGGGTCCTTACATTTTGCCGCATGAAATTTTTCGTTTCTTGCATTTTGGTCAAATCTTGCACGCGTCAATATCCGCATTAAATTTTTCGGTTGACTTTTACTTTGCATTAACGTATCATGATTTATAAATGTACTAAGTTTGGAGTTTTGTCCAAGAACCGGCAANAAAATATTTCATTGAAAAATTTAAGCCGAGCTTAAACATGAACTAAAAAACTTAAACTGTATTGTGATTAACGTATTTGACTTTAGAACATTTTTTTTCCAATTATCTCCCTTTTAATAATTGTACAATGACGTTACGCACTTAACTACCGTCCTATAGTTACAATTATTTAGCTTTCACCTGAAGATTGTTATGAAACATGAAAGTACCAGTGAAGATTAAATAATTTTATGCATGATCCGGTTATGTTGGAATTTTATTGATATATATATATATATATATATTCGTAATATGCTAATCCTCATTGTGAGCAGTGCAATGTGTTAACCGAAGCATGACGAAACCGAAAGCTACCTGAAACGCTTTTCTTTGCATAAATGGAATAGAGGATATATTTTGAACCTTTGTGAGTTGAACACGTTTTAGTTGAATCCATGTCAACTCGTACCTTTGCCAACTCGTACCAATGTTAAAACATATACTGTGATTTCATTAAGGGTATTCGGTTCTATTTGGTAAGTAAGAGTTAGGAAAGGTACCTGTACCCGTTGTAGTTCACTCAAAATGGGATTGCTAAGTCGCCTTTGAAAATTCCTAACAGTTAAAATATTCATTATACAATCATTATTATGTACCCCTATTTGTGAAAAAAAATGTTTTTATGATATCATGGTATCAGTTTTTAAAACTGCAATAAAAAGTCACACAGTCATGAATTAAATGTCCTGAAAACTTAAGCTTTCGTTGGGTATTTGAATGAAATTTTCATTAACTGTATACTTTTATTGCTGTTAAGTCCAGTTTTGTCTAGCAGTGTAAACATCTTTCTTTTTGGTTCCAGTTTTCATAATGATTCGGAGTCATTTTCTTCACATGGCTTTTATAGAATATTTAGCTAAAACTGAAGATATTACACACATAAATCAGAGACATTTAAACACAGAGATTGGAAACTTGTTAACTAATCAGTTATGACACAAAGAACAGCAAGCGGCCACAAATGGATACAATTTTTTGCAGTACACTCCTCCTACAATTCTTATCGTAGAAAAATAAAAAATAGCTCATCCGACTCCAAATTGATTCCCATAACGCTAATCAGAATTATTTTTTCGATATGTTTAAAAATAAGTTTTTTATGACAAGTTAAAGTTTGTATGTTGAATTCAAATTATCGGTTGAATTTGGGAAATTGTGCTATTTTTGGTTTTTATATGGTGTAGAATGTCAAACACTACTTTTTTCATATACAAAGTAGAATTTCAAAAAATATATCTTGTAAAAGACCAAATCTTGTCATTTCAATAATTGAAAACTTTATTTCGATATCTTTATTCACTTTGGAGTTATGCAGTTTTAAAACTGAGCATTTATCTTCAGTGGCCACGATAAATCCTTGGATTATATCGAGTTGCTAATCTCTGTGTTTAAATGTCTCTGGTCTAATGGATACAACATACTACATGAATATCAGAATATATCAGCAAGGTCTAATAATTATGTATTGCACATCTGTAATAGTTCATATCATTTACCTACTTCTGCCTGGGACTAACATATTAGTCCCAGTTTCTTTATAGTACATGTTATTTTACTTGGAAAAAGGACAGCTGCTGTCTCATTGTGTTTTATATGTCTCTGGTTTAATCTCTGATCACACACATACATGTCTGGTATCTAATCAAGTGCGATTATTATACGTTGAATATACAGACCAGGTAATCATGACCCTGTGTATGTTTATTACATTTTAGGCATATACACACACGTGTCACATTCTCTTAGCCACATAGGTAAAACTAAGTGAAGCAAGGGGTTAATACATACAGTAAACTCAACCACAACACTAAGGTTGTATTTAACAAAATCGTGAAATGTACAAGGAAATGATATAGCAAAATTCCAGCTTAGAAATTTATTTTGTATTTTCCCTAATTACAACATCATGTAGCAGGGAAGTTAATATGCATGGGTAGATGGCCAATCGACCGACCTTCAACTTTTGGCAGCTTTGCAATAATTTATGTAATGGACTTATTAAAACCTGCAATAACCTGCCACGTACATTCCATAAAGATATGTTAAATAATAAAATATTAGTTTTTTAATATGATAATATTAGTATACACAAACTTAAGTTTTTAGTTGAAAATGTCAATCCATTTTTTTTTATCTCATGCCAGTTCGCCAAGGATCCATTCTACCATGTACATTCTATGTGTCCTCTTCGAAAAATTAATGTCTTCATTGTCGTACAAATTTTCTGAGTTACCGTGACCAGTAATCTGACAAACCAGAGACATAATTATGTATAAGATTTCATTATCTCATACACTAAATCTCGTATGACTTCAACTTTCCCCTGAAATCTCAAATCTGTAAAATAAAATATTTTTACAATAAACCGTTGACAGTTTGACTTGACGGCCTTCATGGAAACCACCTAGAATCAGAATCTTTATTGGTAAAAAACGAACGGATTATACATGATTGTATGGTTGACTACAAAAGTGACAAAAGGCAGGTCTGCAGGGCTGAATGGGGCCGTGGTTGGAACCCTCTTTTTCTGGAAAACTTTCTTAATTTCGTGATGAAGTAAGACGCAAATTGACAAAAAATGCAAAGCCTGGAACCTTTCTTTTTTTCGAAGTAGGAAGTTGGAGTCGGCGGTACATCTAGGCTTACTACGAACCGATGTTAAGGGACCCTAAAAGCTATAAAAATGCAAAGTCTGGAACCCTTCTTTTTTTCGAAGTTGGAAGTTGGACCCGGTGGTACATCAAGGCTTACTGGCTTTTTAACGAACCGATGTTAAGTGACCCAAAAAGTATATTATTTGAAATGTTTCGTAAGTATATAAAACTTTGGAATACATCTCTGCTGTGCCGTAGTGAAGGCTCACGCATTACTGCACTTTAGGTGTAGAAAACAATTAAAAATCAGAAGGGGCGCTCTCTATTTAAAATATGAAAATGTTGCTTAATATATAAAAGTAGTTGGTCCATGAAGTAGGATTTTTTTTTTAAAATAAAGAATGATTTGTCGAAATGGTGATATGCTGGCATCAGTTTCTTATACGGCTTCTACTATCATATAAATATACAATGTTCAAACCAGAGCCATATTGACATTTTGTGTTTTTTAAGTGAAATCAAGATCGGGTGTCTTACGAAGTTCTTATGACTAGAAGGACTATGACAATTTAGTCGTGAAGTTTGGTCCCATGATGGTTTATTTTTAGAATACGCTCAAAGGCTGTTGAAAATCATGTAAAATGATGGTGCCTGAAATGCATACGTAACGATATTCACATGACTGTTGTGTTGTTTTTAACAGCAGTCGTATATGCCTGTGAACAGCCTATTTCACGTTGTTTGAGAAGGCAATACACAAGATCAAAATCGATCCTCTGTTTTGAGTAATATAAGAATATTAGCCATTTCAAAATGCACGTTGGGTTATTTAGGTTCTTCGGGCGCTGTGTATAACGTTAAAACATTGTCAAAATATACCGAAATTGCACTCATATGCTACATTTGTATCCGGTGCATAGCAGATGGATATTGAAAGTTTTTGATAGTCATTAAAGATAGTCATTAAACACTACATCTTTTTCTAAACTAGAAAAAAATGATCCCAAATATATTTTCTTTTTTCTATGGTATGTCTAATTTCATATGGATGTATGTTCTTTGGAATAATGATTTCGCCGGTATCCATGGAATACATCTTTACTAATAATCAGCAACATGAAGTGCGGTAATTATTTAAAACCCAATGTACCGCTACTACATTGCATGATTACCTGCCTATCACTCATCGTGTCTTCAGCAAAACGTTTTTATTCTGTTGCACATAAAATCATCAAACTTGGTATATATCGGTGCACGTAGAAGGTAATGCGTAGTGTATCAATTATAGGATTACTCAGTGGCCATGGACTTTAACCTCTTCCCCCACTATATATATACGTGTATAGAGAAAAAAATATACAAAAGCAACAAATTTTGAGCTTCTTACTTGATACATGAATGCCGCACAGAAAGTTGATATGTCATGTATAGTATACTTGTAAAATAGTAAAAATAATGTTACTATGTTCTTGAATGTTACCTTGTCTCATGTTACGAGTTAAAAAGTATGGTTCATGATATAGAAGACCTATGAACATAATAGTTCTACTATTACAGCCTGTGGACACATACACCGCAGAGAGGCTTGTTGAAAAAAAAACTCGAACTTTTTATCCTTTTATTAATTTACTTAAAAATAAAGCACAATTATACTCCCCAAGGAGTTGATGGCAATATACATTATACAAAAATAAACAAATAAACAAGACATTTTTAAAACCATAAATATAAATAAAGAATCATGCAGCTGTAGAGTCCGCTTTCCTCAGTATGAAAGACTTTTTAATAAATGGCGCAAGAAACTACAAATGATTCTTTTTTTTACATATGATTTTGTCAGATTTACCATATAGAAATCAGAGATCTAACGGGATATCGCAAGTTTTAGTCTGACTTGACAAAGAGTATATTGGTTCTCGTTGTGTTTACTGTTGCGGTGTACTTCTGTTTGTTTTTTATGGTGCTTCATAAGCTTTACGTGTATCATCTACTGTGATGTAGACAATTTATTCCTTCTAAAAATCATAATACCTCAGACAGAGATTTTATAAGTGAGCAATATTTCAGCTATGTCAAGATTAGAGCAAGTTTGTACAAGCTGTCCTCTGATTCCGAGCAGATTTGTCAGTGTTTGCTTTTATTCCGTTTGTGTCTAGAGATACAGCAATATAAATATTATGTCAAAGTGTTTTTTTCTGGTCCAACTTTTCCGCATGCAGTCACACTCGAATGTGAATCCATACGTGGTGGTCGACACAATGCTGACTTCATGGAGATGCTGGACAGTCTCATCTTCTGTTTACTTGAACTTAATCAAACGTTAGCTGTGTGTCCTGATTACTACGGAATAATTCATTGCTGACAGAAATGAAAGATGGAATATACAAACGGACAATAGCCCTTATATGTAAGCACAAGTCTTAAGAGCGGTTTTACCTGATGTACTACTTGTCCATATTTTCAAATAAATAATCGTTCCAACAATTAGAGAGAGAGACCAGTATAAGGAAAATCCGTATAAAGACAAACGACAGTAGGAATATCAACGAACCAGGGGTATATTGCATTTTCTTCCAAAACTGGATAACTAATTTTGAAAAGAAAAACTAAATTATTCCCTGTACGATCTCATATGCATTATTATACATGTATAGCTTAAAGTCTAATTTAAAATCGTCACTTGGGGGAAGTTGAAGGGAGTCTATCGGTATGATTATAGAATCAACTGCATGTTCATTAATTGTTTTTATCTGTTTAATGCCTGGTTTGGCCTTAGCTGATTTTGTCTTTCAGAAAGAAAATACTGGTTCTTTGTTCTCTATTAGGTTTAATACATACATCCTTCAGGTTTTGGTCCTCCGATTGTTTTGATTTATTCTGCACTGAAGATATACAAGTTGTTGAAAAGGCCATCCACAGAAGCCAACTTTAAAGTAATTTCCGTGTTTACACATTATATACAGAGGAGTTGAAGGTTTCAGAAGCAACTAGTTACTCTCAGTCATTATCATATTTTAGAGGGACAACTCAGTCTACCAGAATACGGACAAGATTCAGAAACGGTGCAGGTAAAAGTATACACTTAAATTTCTTTTTCTCTCTTAATGTGGCGTAAGATTGCCGTCTTCAGTCAGGATACCATTATCCCAATTTTTAATGCATTATACACTCTTAATCTGTTGGTTTTAATGCTTGATGTGTAAAGAAAAAGATAAATCTTGAACGAAAAGAATACAACACGGAAGAACTTGCAAATCTTGTCTGAAACTTACAAAACAGTATATAATATCGGCATCTTGAAAAAACGTAGACATAACATGGATTTGTTCGACAACTATCAATGAATTACGCTCAAACCAGTGCTATTACGAGGTATGAGCAGTGCTCATTGTTGATCATTGTTGAAGGCCTCATGATGACTCCAAGATGAACGGAACAGCAATAAAAGCGTAAGATGAACTGAGAACAACAACAAAAGCGTTGTTCCATTGCTTGGTATTAACAATGTGTTGTAGAGACTTTGTCTCAGGTGCATTTACTCCATATCTTTTCATCGTGTACATGTATATCACTGTCTCTGTACATAAATGCTTTTGCATTTTTTAAAAGGGAAAGTTCACTCAAAAATTATATTCGAATCGATACGTTTTATCACAGCAGTCATAATATTAACTGTTGTGTAAATATCAAAACATGCACGGAAAGGTTAACTTCTTTCAGTTTTAAAAAACGTTTTCCATAAGTAATTTGTAAAGAAATATTAAATCAAGATATCTTCAATAAATCAGACATAAAAAAAAATTCTGAACAAAGAAAACGCGAATTGACCCATTTCCAGTTTTACATGATTTATCTCCCCTCACAGTTCGGGGCACTAAAGGAGGATATTCATAGTATTTTATTTTTCTGCCTTTATTACCACTGTTAATAAATAATAATGTAATAATATTTTACACATTTCTCTTTTGTTTTGTTTATAATAAAAAATACTATTAATATTGGGCATTTATTAAAATTTTTTTACCTGCTGTTGAAACGAAAATTTACTTTCTGTTACACAACTTTTATTGACATCACATATGAGATAGTTGTTACCAGTGGCCACAGGTGACTTCATACAGGTGGATGTTACAGGTAACCTTGTTAATTAGGACTATCAATAAAACGTGATACAGACCTTTGTTTAATTACCGACCGTGACATAATACAGCTCTATTTGTTACCGCTAGTAAAGGACATGCTTATTTTTACAAAATTTCTTTGCAATTTAACATCTTCTAACTCATTTACTTTTATTTTATAAATGATTTTTTTTTCACGTGCAGAATGTTTCACCATGAACGAAATAAAGATTGAACATGACAAAAAAAAAAATAGAGAAATTATTTTTTTTTTAAATTGCGCATTGTTTTTCTTTTTCTTTGTGCATTTCCTGAAATGAAAATAATTTTATTGCAGTCCGCTACTAAAAGCAGTTCAGTTCAAAAAAGGAGCTTTCGAAAATTGAAAAAAACACTCTTGAATCGGCGCAAGCAGGCTGTCCACAGCATAACTTGTAGCATTACATAGAGAAGAAATCTATACTTGTAAACATTTGTTTTTCGTTTCAAACTAATTTCAATTTCACATTTAGAACAATTTTACTGACACCCATTGCATTTTCTTTTCATTGACATTTTATTAATATTTGCCAGTTCAGAGTCGTCATGCACTTATTCTGATGGTAAAACTCCAAAACAGACTTTCAGCAGAAATGTCTAAAGTAACATTATTCCAATGCTTTCGCCATGGGACTAGTCCCTGCTTTCGCTTATATTTTTTTCAAACATGCCATTCGGCCACATGGCCAAAATTAAACTTTTTGTAGTTTGTATCAATGAACTGTATTGATGCACTGTCATACAAAGTCCCGAATCCAGCCTTTAAGCTATTCATATTCAAGCAGTATTTGAAGGTTACATGGCTTATATCTGTTGACCTAGACATTATTGTGTTGTGTATTGCTGGTTCCCAACTGTGCGGGAAATGTCTTGTTGAAATTATTCGAATGTTATGGTCATATTATGAAAAAAACTGCATGTGTAAAAACTTTTCTACAATCAAGGATTTGAAAAAATTGTTGCTACATTCTGCTTTCAGTCATGCTTGTGTAGTGCAACTAATGCGATTCTGCATGTCTTGCTGTTGCAGTTACAACGAAAATAATTTGTGATCTTACATGTGAGATGTTGAATAAATCGTTTTCGTCGTATAAAATAAATAATTTCATTTCTTCTTCGTATGCCACACATGTTTTTTCATCACTGAAATTTTGTACAGTACACTTCATGTACAACACAATCCTTGTTTATTGTGGTTTGTTTATTGCCACCAAAATTTTACGTTACCTGTGCTAGGTGTGGCACACGCCACCTATTACAGGTAATGATATACTCTACGCACGTGACTTTAAAGGTATTGGTTTTTTGATGGCACAAGTCTTAAAAAAGGGCTTTTGGAAAAGTAAAACAAAACTAGTATGTATTAAACAAACGTAAACTAATTATTCATTTATAATGTATTATGAATTCCACAGAAAATAAATGTATTTCAGAACAATCTACTGCAGCTTCGAATAAATATCTGCTTTTGACTAAAACCTTGTGCTCGTGTCTCGGATGTAAGCTTGAGATCCAACATCCACAGATAGTACAAGATATGTTTTGGTATGACATTTTCTCTTATATCAGCTTTCACAACATGTATCAGTGATATATTACTATCCATTTTCAAACCTATATGGCAAGTGTAACAGTGTTTCTATTCCTCTACATTCTTTCCGGAATACAAGTACTACCCTTGGATATTTAGCCAGACTCAAAATACCTCTATGGTATGGAATAAAGTACATTAATAAATCACCAACATGAATAAAGTGCACTAGTGTATCTTCAACACAATAGCTGTAAGGTATGCACAAGGACAGAATTAACGCCTATATATTTTAGTTTGCCCTGATATAAAGCTGAGGAGATAAATATTCAAAATTGAAATTCACAATAAAAAACTTCCAGTCCTCTGTTGCCCCACTAGTGGATCTATACTTCAAAAAAGGGGTTTCAGTCATCCATTTTTTTGCCAGTATTTATCGATATTTGCCTATATTCTACACAAATTCTTTTTTTTTCAGATAAGGGGGGTCCAAACCCGCCCCCCCTGGATCCACCAATGAGCCCAATTCTAATCCTTTTTGATTTCGACAATGAAATGATAATCCTAGTCATGTTGTCATTTGAAGTACATGTATGTAGATGTTAAAACCATTAACGTTGCCTTAGCCCCAAGTATAGTACATATCCCCAAGTGTTCTGCAAAAGTAACTTTGACTACAAAATTTACAAACTAAATTGATATTATGTATATTTATGTAAGTGTATTCAAAAACAGAAAAGGGTGATATTTTGTGAAAAAAAAAACGCTCATGAAAAAAATATCGTGAAAATTGTAATTTCAAGAGTTTATCAAGTTTTTAAATTTTATTTTGACAAGATTAAAATCAAAATAAAAAATTTCACTTTCAAAAATCAATTTTACAAAAATAAAAACAGTAAAGAAATAAAACAAAATAAAATGTAGACAGCAAACAAAAAATGAAGATTAAGAGGTCGAATGTTTTTAATGGATTCTAAGTAAAACCATGAAATTTTTCAAAACAGTTTAGAATTACCATTTGTCTGTCTTTAACATTTTTTCAACATTCCATCAATCCTTTGATTATACATGATACATAAATACATTCAATATTCACATTTTCACTTTTGTAATTTTTCAGTATACATGTATTTGATAATTGTCATGTGTCTCAGTACAGTGTATTAGTATATCCTAAAAGAAATCAATCATAGAACATCTTTAAAGTTGTATTTAACACACACATGGTGTTTCTTCCCTCGGGCAACACATATAACCATGCTGGGACTTAATATAACTGTAAGATAAGTCCCAGATGAAAGTAATGATATTGGTATTTTTTCTTTAAATTATTTCAAGTTTTATACATATATCTGATATGTCACATTTTCGACATGAATAATTTCGATCTTGGAAAANTAAATGTTTAAGTTGAAATCAGTCAATATTTTCGTTCTTTGTTAAATAGTTCATGATACGAATTTTGTTTTTTGAGGAATATAAATGAATTTTCTTCATTACGCATTGTTATGGGGATTTGAAATCCTAGTTTGACAAATATTTTAACTTGTCCCGACAGACAAGTGACTTCTGAATTTCACTTGTCCGACAGACATTTCCACTTGTACCAGGCAATCGGACAAACGGTATTGTCGAGACCTGGAAGGAAAGAACGACAACGACTTATCATGTTTTACAAAGTAGGTGAGGGGCTGGTACCACCAATAAACCATCATGAGTTAATATACAAACAATCTAATAGAAGATATATAAGAGCCACTAAACGAAATGACTGTGTATCATCAAATATTATCAATAGCCAAGAATGCAATAATAAGCATTCAAACCTAAGACACCTTATAGCATCGTGACAGCCCTCTGTACCTTGGACTAATAATGTACTCTCCTTCCTGTGCATATATTTATATATAAGCGTGTCTGTTGCTCTGCTGTAATACATGTACCAGAGACATATAATTACAGAGAATGGCACCTCTACTTTTACCCCATATAAATCTCAACAAGCATGGTATGGCAACATCAGAACTTCTAAAACTACTTTTAATTTAGTCGACATATTTCTAAACCGAAAAGTGAATTGTTTTCCGTAATTATTTTATAGTTGAGTTTCGAAAATTTGAATTAGAAATATTGATTAATAAAAGAGTTATTGGCAAAGAAAGCGGAGACTTCATATGGAAATCTGACAACGATGATAGTGATGTGCCTTGTTTACTTTTGAAACTCCTCTTTTATTTCCATGATTACAACTTCCTAGTTACAAAGACTGGGATCAGGGAAGTATTTTGTTTTGATAGTTTTATCATGATATGTTCATACATTATCGAGATATTTGCGATTATTGTTTGTGAAGTGGCAGTTTTATCGGAGTCTCCATGGTGGCATTATTTCACAAGAATTCGTCAAGTTGCCAATCTTTTTAATTATATGTCTCTGGTAATACATACAGTCCAGATAAGCTGCATGGTGCAATAAATCCAAAATTTGTCTTTGTTAGGGTCAAGTTGTGTGTATTTCCAACTTAAAGTCACATACATTTACAAATGGAATGTCAAGTCAAGTGCCATCCCTAAGATAGAAGTGCAATATTCAAAACGGGCACATGCAACGTGCAATGCCAAATTATGAACATAATACGGCACGACCGAATATTTCCCAGACCGCCAGTTTTGATTTTTAAAGGCTAGGATAATTCAATGTTTATTACCTGTTTTATGTCATGAATTCATTGGTGTAGTCAATTAAATCAAACATAAACGGAAATAACTTTGAAGCGGATACGCTTCTTGTTTGGACAGCGATACCTTGGTAATGTTAACTTCCTGAAAATTAAGACATAGTTTCGAAACAAAGTATGGTCACAATACGACTTCATTGGAAAATAAATAAAGAAAAATATAAAATTATACGAAAAGATGTACATAAATATTTTTAAAAATCATACAATTTTGAAAAAACACGAAAACTTTTTAATTCGAAAATATTTACAGGTGCTTGGCTAGCTTTTGAGATGGTAAAGTGTTCATTCAATGTTTGGTTGGTTATTTATTGTTTTAAATAAACAAAACTCTTTTCACCTTAAATACTTGTCATCTTACATATTGCACAATATTTTTTTTGCGTTTACGAAAACACCACCAATTTGATTTTGATTTGATAAAAGTTCGAAAGATCAGCTCAAAATATAATCAGCACGTTAGTTCCTAAATTTTTGACGTGGTGTATATTTGCAGAAGGCACATGTGGAACACCATGGTTTTAATATGGATTGCGCTGTCTATTTTGGCCCTGAGGTGTTCATCAGCAGATGAGGGGCAGTGCTACACCTTTGGCGGCGATAGACAATGTTATGCATCTCCAGGTGGCCATGTTTATCCACAGGAGACTCGCAGAACGTCTGGACATGCCATACAGTGGAGCCAGGCTGTCAGTATGTTTTCTTCTGAAAGGGCTAAAAATCACTTCATGATAAGCATTGTCAAAAAAATTTCAATTTTTGTCCCATGCCGCAACCCGGAGTAGGGACAAACATGTAGAAATGCCGGGTGTCCATGCGTCCATCCGTCACACTTTGTTGTAAGGGCATGCATGCCTACAGATAGATACGATAGATACGATAACGTAACCCTAAGTCCGCTGCTCTCCCGGGAGGGTTACGTTATCGTATCTAGCCTACAGATTTTAACAGATTTTCATGAAATTTATATCAAATGTTTATACCACTAATACCTTGGTCAAGTTTGAAAAATCAGCATCGGTTGATACTTTTTGACTGAGTAATGGGACTTTGACCAAAATAATGACTCTGTTTTATAAAAAAATTGTCCTTGTAAGCACTCTCATGCCTACAAATTTTGACGGATATTGGTGAAATTTATACCAAATGCTTATACCACTAATACCTTGGTCAAGTCTTAAAATCAGCCTCAGTCAATCCTTGTAGACAGAGTTATGGGACTTTGACCAAAATAATGACACCGTTTTATCCAAAAATTGACCTTGTAAGCGCTCTCATGCCTACAAATTTCAACGGATTTTCATGAAATTTATACTAAATGTTTATAACACTTAAACCTTGATCAAAGATCAGCCTCAGCAGCGATGAACATTGGAAATATCGGCGAGGTGGCCAGCTGGGCCCCTAGTAAACAGAATTAAAGACATATCCTACTATCTAAACTCCCAATAATATCTTTTTGATATTCCATCTGTACTTGCTTTATGATAAAACCTTAACATAAATCTAAAAAAATTAGGGGGCCACCGACCTAATTTCAGAGCTATGACGTCTTCTTAATTTACCTGTTTTGAAGGTATCAATTATATACTATTTGGCCTATATTTTCACTATATTTCTAGCTTCTAATGAACAAAAATTGTTTTGAATGTTTCATGGTGTATAGAAATCAATATACTATTATAAAAGGTAACAATATGCAAATTGTGGGCTAATCAGCATATTTTTTAATTTCCCGCGATTTTTGTTGGGCACTCATAATACGACAAAATCGGTGATCGCAAAAAATTGACCAATGATAATTTGATAATATTTTCACAGAAGATAGAGACTAACCTCCTAAACGGATTAAGTAAATAAAAAGATAGGGCCACCGAATCAGGGAAAAAGATATTTGCGAAAAACATGTCGGGAATGAAAATGGCAGGAATAATATGGCGGGTTTTTCTTCATACCAATAGCAATACCTATTTTATGGACTTGAATCGCAGAAGACGATCACAATAAATACCATATTTTTGTATGAATATGTAATAACATAAAGAGTGAGTGTCGTTTTCTTTTATTGATATATTGTAAGCATAAATATACATTTACAGGACACAAAAATAGGATAAAACTCGTAAGGGGAAATTTAAGACTAATAGCAATATTTAA